>JAHLWY010000976.1:0-19501 GCA_020002185.1 Paraescarpia echinospica
GTACTGAGAGGACGTAACACTTGTAATCATAAATACACTGGGGTGAGGGGGTACAGAGTGGAAGTAACACATGTCATCATACATAAACTGGGGGTGAGGGGTACCAAGCGGAAGTAGCACATGTGATCATATATACACTGGGGGTGAGGGGTTAGCAAGTGGAAGTAGCACATGTAATCATACATACACTGGGGTGAGGTGGTACCGAGTGGAAGTAGCACATGTCATCATTCATACACTGGGTGTGGGAGGGTACTGAGTGGAAGTAACACATGTCATCATACATACACTGGGGTTGAGTGGGTACCGAAAGGAAGTAGCACGTCATCATACATACACTGGGAGTGAGGGGGTAGCGAGTGAAAGTAACTCACGTCATCATACATACACTGAGGGTGAGGGGGTACCGAGTGGAAGTAACACATGTCATCATACATACACTGGGGGTGAGAGGGTACCAAGCGGAAGCAGCTCGTCTTCATACATACACTGAGTGTGAGGGGGTAGCGAGTGAAAGTAACACATGTCATCATACATACACTGAGGGTGAGGGGGTACGGAGAGGACGTAACACATGTCATCATATGTAAAATGGGGGTGAGGGGGTATCAAGCGGAAGTAGCACATGTCAACATACATACACTGGGGGTGAGGGGTACCGAGCGGAAGTAACACATGTCATCATACATACAATGGGGGTGAGGGGGTACCGAGTGGATGTAGCACATGTCATCATACATACACTGGGTGTGAGGGGGTGAGGGGGTAACGAGTGGAAGTAACACATGTCATCATACATACAGTGGGGATGAGGGGGTACCAAATGGAAGTAGCACATGTCATCATACATACACTGGGGGTGAGGGGGTGAGGGGGTACAGAGTGGAAGAAACACATGTCATCATACATACACTGGGGTTGAGGGGGTACCGAGCGGAAGTAACACATGTCATCATACATACACTGGGGTTGAGGGGGTACTGAGAGGACGTAACACATGTCATCATATGTAAACTGGGGGTGAGGGGTACCAAGCGGAAGTAGCACATGTCAACATACATACACTGGGGTGAGGGGTACCGAGCGGAAGTAACACATGTCATCATACATACACTGGGGGTGAGGGGGTACCGAGTGGATGTAGCGCATGTCATCATACATACACTGGGGGTGAGGGGGTGAGGGGGTAACGAGTGGAAGTAACACATGTCATCATACATACAGTGGGGATGAGGGGGTACCAAATGGAAGTAGCACATGTCATCATACATACACTGGGGGTGAGGGGGTGAGGGGGTACAGAGTGGAAGAAACACATGTCATCATACATACACTGGGGTTGAGGGGGTACCGAGCGGAAGTAACACATGTCATCATACATACACTGGGGTTGAGGGGGTACCGAGTTGAAGTAACACATGTCATCATACATACACTGGGGGTGTGGGGGTACCGAGTTGAAGTAACACATGTCATCGTACATACACTGGAGGTGAGAGAATACCGAGCGGAAGTAGCACATGTCATCATACATACACTGGGGGTGGGGGGGTTCCGAGTGGAAGTAGCACATGTCATGATACATACACTGGGGGTGAGGGGGTACCGAATGGAAGTAGCACATATCATTATACATACACTGAGGGTGAGGGGATAGCGAGTGGAAGTAGCACATGTCATCATACATACACTGGGGGTGAGGGGGTACCGAATGGAAGTAGCACATGTCATCATACATACACTGAGGGTGAGGGGATAGCAAGTGATGGTAACATCGTCTCCATACATATACTGGGGATGAGGGGGTACCGAGTGGAAGTAACACATGTCATCATACATACACTGGGGGTGAGGGGGCAGCGAGTGGAAATAACACATGTCATCATACATACACTGGGGGTAGGGGGTACCGAGTGGAAGTAACACATGTCATCATACATACACTGGGGGTGAGGGGTACCAAGCAGAAGTAGCACTTGTCATCATACATACACTGGGGGTGAGAGGGTACCGAGCGGAAGTAGCATATGTCATCATACATACACTGGAGGTGAGGGGGTAACGAGTGGAAGTAACACATGTCATCATACATACTCTGGGAGTGAGAGGGTAGCGAATGGAAGTAATACATGTCATCATATATATACACTGGGGTAAGGGGGGACCGAGTGGAAGTAACACATTTCATCATACATACACTGGGGGGTGAAAGGGTACTGAGTGGAAGTAACACATGTCATCATACATACACTGGGGGTGAGAGGGTACCAAGCGGAAGCAGCTCGTCATCATACATACACTGAGTGTGAGGGTGTAGCGAGTGAAAGTAACACATGTCATCATACATACACTGAGGGTGAGGGGGTACTGAGAGAACGTAACATATGTCATCATATGTACACTGGGGGTGAGAGGGTACCGAGTGGATGTAGCACTTGTCATCATACATACACTGGGGGTGAGGTGGTAGCAAGTTGAAGTAGGACATGTAATCATACATACACTGGGGTGAGGGGATACCGAGTGGAATTAACACATGTCATCATACCTACACTGATGGTGAGGGGGTACCGAGTGGAAGTAACACGTCATCATACATACACTGGGGTGAGGGGGTACCGAGTTTAAGTAACACATGTCATTATACATACATTGGGGGTGAGGGGGTACCGAGGTTATGTAACACATGTCATCATACATACACTGGGGGTGAGAGGGTACCGAGTTGAAGTAACACATTTCATCAAACATACACTGGGGGTGAGTGGGTTCCGAGTTGAAGTAACATATGTCATCATACATACACTGTGGGTGAGAGGATACCGAACGGAAGTAGCGCATGTCATCATACATACACTGGGGGTGAGAGGGTACCGAGATGAAGTAACACATTTCATCAAACATATACTGGGGTTGAGGGGTTAGCGAGTGAAAGTAACACATATATACACTGGGGGTGAGGGGGTACCGAGTGGAAGTAACACATCTCATCATACATACACTGGGAGTGAGGGGGTAGCAAGTGAAAGTAACACATGTCATCATACATACACTGAGGGTGAGGGTGTACTGAGAGGACGTAACACTTGTCATCATATGTACACTGGGGGTGAGGGGGTACCGAGTGGAAGTAACACATGTCATCATACATACACTGGGGGTGAGGGGGTAGCAAGTGGAAGTCGCACATGTAATCATAAATACACTGGGGTGAGAGGGTACAGAGTGGAAGTAACACACGCCATCATACATAAACTGGGGGTGAGGGGTACCAAGCGGAAGTAGCACATGTGATCATATATACACTGGGGGTGAGGGGGTAGCAAGTGGAAGTAGCACATGTAATCATACATACACTGGGGTGAGGTGGTACCGAGTGGAAGTAGCACATGTCATCATTCATACACTGGGTGTGGGAGGGTAGTGAGTGGAAGTAACACATGTCATCATACATACACTGGGGGTGACTGGGTACCGAAAGGAAGTAGCACGTCATCATACATACACTGGGAGTGAGGGGGTAGCGAGTGAAAGTAACTCACGTCATCATACATACACTGAGGGTGAGGGGGTACTGAATGGAAGTAACACATGTCATCATATATACACTGGGGGTGAGGGGGTACCGAGTGAAAGTAGCACATGTCATCATATATACACTGGGGGGTGGAGGGGTACCAAGTGGAAGTAACACATGTCATCATACATACACTGGGGTTGAGAGGGTACAGAGTGGAAGTAGCACATGTCATGACACATACACTGGGGGTTAGGGGGTGAGGGGGTGAGGGGTAAAGAGTGGAAGTAACACATGTCATCATACATACACTGGGGATGAGGGGGTACCAAATGGAAGTAGCACATGTCATCATACATACACTGGGGGTGAGGGTGTGAGGGGGTAACGAGTGGAAGTAACACATGTCATCATACATACACTGGGGGTGAAGGTGTACCGAGTTGAAGTAACACATGTCATCATACATACACTGGGGTTGTGGGGGTACCGAGTGAAAGTAACACATGTCATCATACATACACTGAGGGTGAGGGGGTACGGAGAGGACGTAACACATGTCATCATACATACACTGGGGTTGTGGGGGTAACGAGTGAAAGTAACACATGTCATCATACATACACTGGGGGTGAGGGGGTACCGAGTGGAATTAGCACATGTCATCATACTTACACGGGGGAGAGGGGGTACCGAGCGGAAGTAGTACGTCATCATACATATACTGTGGGTGAGGGGGTACAGAGTTGAAGTAACACGTCATCATACATACACTGGAGGTGAGAGGTTACTGAGTGGAAGTAGCACATGTCATGACACATACACTGGGGGTGAGGGTTGTGAGGGGGTAACGAGTGGAAGTAACACATGTCATCATACATACACCGGGGATGAGGGGGTACCAAATGGAAGTAGCACATGTCATCATACATACACTGGGGGTGAGGGGGTACCGAGTTGAAGTAACACATATCATCATACATACACTAGGGGTGTGGGGCTACCGAGTGGAAGTAATGCATGTCATCATACATACACTGGGGGTGAGGGGGTACCGAGTGGAAGTAGCACATGTCATCATACATACACTGGGAGTGAAGGGGTACCGAGTGTAAGTAAAACATGCCATGATACATACACTGGGGGTGAGGGGGTACCGAATGGAAGTAACACATGTCATCATACATACACTGAGGTGAGGGGGTAGCGAGTGGAAGTAACACATGTCATCATACAAACACTGGGGGTGAGTGTTACCGAGTGGAAGTAACACATGTCATCATACATACATTGGGAGTGAGAGGGTAGTGAGTGGAAGTAATACACGTCATCATATATATACACTGGGGTGAGGGGGTACCGAGTGGAAGTAACACAAGTCATCATACATACACTGAGGGTGAGGGGATAGCGAGTGGAAGTAAAACACATCATCATACATATACTGGGGGTGAGGGGATACCGAGTGGAAGTAACACGTGTCATCATACATACACTGGGGTTAAGGGGGTACCGAGTGGAAGTAACACATCATCATACATACACTGGGGTGAGGGGGTACCGAGTTGAAGTAACACCTGTCAATATACATACACTGGGGGTGAGGGGATACCGAGGTGAAGTAACACATGTCATCATACATACACTGGGGGTGAGGGGGTACCGAGCAGAAGTAGCACATGTCATCATACATACACTGGGGGTGAGAGGGTAGCGAGTGGAAGTAATACATGTCATCATATATACACTGGGGTGAGGGGGTACAGAGTGGAAGTAACACATGTCATCATACATACACCGGGGGTGAGAGGGTACTGAGTGGAAATAACACATGTCATCATACATACACTGGGGGTAGGGGGTACCGAGTGGAAGTAACACATGTCATCATACATACACTGGGGGTAGGGGGTACCGAGTGGAAGTAACACATGTCATCATACATACACTGGGGGTGAGGGGTACTGAGCAGAAGTAGCACATGTCATCATACATACACTGGGGGTGAGAGGGTAGCGAGTGGAAGTAATACATGTCATCATATATACACTGGGGTGAGGGGGTACAGAGTGGAAGTAACACATGTCATCATACATACACTGGGGGTGAGAGGGTACTGAGTGGAAGTAACACATGTCATCATACATACACTGGGGTGAGGGGGTACCGAGTGGAAGTAATACATGTCATCATACATACACTGGGGGTGAGGGGGTACCGAGTGGAAGTAGCACATGTCATCATACATACACTGGGAGTGAGGGGGTACCGAGTGGAAGTAACACATGTCATCATACATACACTGGGGGTAGGGGGTACCGAGTGGAAGTAACACATGACATCATACATATACTGGGGTTGAGGGATACTGAGCAGAAGTAGCACATGTCATCATACATACACTGGGGGTGAGAGGGTAGCGAGTGGAAGTAATACATGTCATCATATATACACTGGGGTGAGGGGGTACCGAGTGGAAGTAACACATGTCATCATACATACACTGGGGGTAGGGGGTACCGAGTGGAAGTAACACATGTCATCATACATATACTGGGGGTGAGGGTTACTGAGCAGAAGTAGCACATGTCATCATACATACACTGGGGGTGAGAGGGTAGCGAGTGGAAGTAATGCATGTCATCATACATACACTGGGAGTGAGGGGGTACCGAGTGGAAGTAGCACATGTCATCATACATACACTGGGAGTGAGGGGGTACCGAGTGGAAGTAACACATGTCATGATACATACACTGGGGGTGAGGGGGTACCGAGTGGAAGTAACACATGTCATCATACATACACTAAGGTGAGGGTGTAGCGAGTGAAAGTAAAACATGTCATCATACAAACACTGGGGGTGAGGATTACCGAGTGGAAGTAACACATGTCATCATACATACACTGGGAGTGAGAGGGTAGCGAGTGGAAGTAATACATGTCATCATATATATACACTGGGGTCAGGGGGTACCGAGTGGAAGTAACACATGTCATCATACATACACTGGGGGTGAGAGAGTACTGAGTGGAAGTAACACATGTCATCATACATATATTGGGGTGAGGGGGTACCGAGTGGAAGTAGCACATGTCATCATACATACACTGGAGTGAGGGGGTACCGAGTGGAAGTAATGCTTGTCATCATACATACACTGGGGGTGAGGGGGTACCGAGTGGAAGTAACACATCTCATCATACATACACTGGGAGTGAGGGGGTAGCAAGTGAAAGTAACACTTGTCATCATACATACACTGAGGGTGAGGGTGTACTGAGAGGACGTAACACTTGTAATCATAAATACACTGGGGTGAGGGGGTACAGAGTGGAAGTAACACATGTCATCATACATAAACTGGGGGTGAGGGGTACCAAGCGGAAGTAGCACATGTGATCATATATACACTGGGGGTGAGGGGTTAGCAAGTGGAAGTAGCACATGTAATCATACATACACTGGGGTGAGGTGGTACCGAGTGGAAGTAGCACATGTCATCATTCATACACTGGGTGTGGGAGGGTACTGAGTGGAAGTAACACATGTCATCATACATACACTGGGGGTGAGTGGGTACCGAAAGGAAGTAGCACGTCATCATACATACACTGGGAGTGAGGGGGTAGCGAGTGAAAGTAACTCACGTCATCATACATACACTGAGGGTGAGGGGGTACCGAGTGGAAGTAACACATGTCATCATACATACACTGGGGGTGAGAGGGTACCAAGCGGAAGCAGCTCGTCTTCATACATACACTGAGTGTGAGGGGGTAGCGAATGAAAGTAACACATGTCATCATACATACACTGAGGGTGAGGGGGTACGGAGAGGACGTAACACATGTCATCATATGTAAAATGGGGGTGAGGGGGTACCAAGCGGAAGTAGCACATGTCAACATACATACACTGGGGGTGAGGGGTACCGAGCGGAAGTAACACATGTCATCATACATACAATGGGGGTGAGGGGGTACCGAGTGGATGTAGCACATGTCATCATACATACACTGGGGGTGAGGGGTGAGGGGGTAACGAGTGGAAGTAACACATGTCATCATACATACAGTGGGGATGAGGGGGTACCAAATGGAAGTAGCACATGTCATCATACATACACTGGGGGTGAGGGGGTGAGGGGGTACAGAGTGGAAGAAACACATGTCATCATACATACACTGGGGTTGAGGGGGTACCGAGCGGAAGTAACACATGTCATCATACATACACTGGGGTTGAGGGGGTACTGAGAGGACGTAACACATGTCATCATATATAAACTGGGGGTGAGGGGTACCAAGCGGAAGTAGCACATGTCAACTTACATACACTGGGGGTGAGGGGTACCGAGCGGAAGTAACACATGTCATCATACATACACTGGGGGTGAGGGGGAACCGAGTGGATGTAGCACATGTCATCATACATACACTGGGGGTGAGGGGGTGAGGGGGTAACGAGTGGAAGTAACACATGTCATCATACATACAGTGGGGATGAGGGGGTACCAAATGGAAGTAGCACATGTCATCATACATACACTGGGGGTGAGGGGGTGAGGGGGTACAGAGTGGAAGAAACACATGTCATCATACATACACTGGGGTTGAGGGGGTACCGAGCGGAAGTAACACATGTCATCATACATACACTGGGGTTGAGGGGGTACCGAGTTGAAGTAACACATGTCATCATACATACACTGGGGGTGTGGGGGTACCGAGTTGAAGTAACACATGTCATCATACATACACTGGAGGTGAGAGAATACCGAGCGGAAGTAGCACATGTCATCATACATACACAGGGGGTGGGGGGGTTCCGAGTGGAAGTAGCACATGTCATGATACATACACTGGGGGTGAGGGGGTACCGAATGGAAGTAGCACATATCATTATACATACACTGAGGGTGAGGGGATAGCGAGTGGAAGTAGCACATGTCATCATACATACACTGGGGGTGAGGGGGTACCGAATGGAAGTAGCACATATCATTATACATACACTGAGGGTGAGGGGATAGCGAGTGGAAGTAACACATGTCATCATACATACCCTGGGGGTGAGGGGTACTGAGCGCAAGTAGCACATGTCATGATACATACACTGGGGGTGAGGGGGTACCGAGTGGAAATAGCACATGTCATGATACATACACTGGGGGTGAGGGGGTACCGAATGGAAGTAGCACATGTCATCATACATACACTGAGGGTGAGGGGATAGCAAGTGATGGTAACATCGTCTCCATACATATACTGGGGATGAGGGGGTACCGAGTGGAAGTAACACATGTCATCATACATACACTGGGGGTGAGGGGGCAGCGAGTGGAAATAACACATGTCATCATACATACACTGGGGGTAGGGGGTACCGAGTGGAAGTAACACATGTCATCATACATACACTGGGGGTGAGGGGTACCAAGCAGAAGTAGCACTTGTCATCATACATACACTGGGGGTGAGAGGGTACCGAGCGGAAGTAGCATATGTCATCATACATACACTGGAGGTGAGGGGGTAACGAGTGGAAGTAACACATGTCATCATACATACTCTGGGAGTGAGAGGGTAGCGAATGGAAGTAATACATGTCATCATATATATACACTGGGGTAAGGGGGGACCGAGTGGAAGTAACACATTTCATCATACATACACTGGGGGGTGAAAGGGTACTGAGTGGAAGTAACACATGTCATCATACATACACTGGGGGTGAGAGGGTACCAAGCGGAAGCAGCTCGTCATCATACATACACTGAGTGTGAGGGTGTAGCGAGTGAAAGTAACACATGTCATCATACATACACTGAGGGTGAGGGGGTACTGAGAGAACGTAACATATGTCATCATATGTACACTGGGGGTGAGGGGGTACTGAGTGGATGTAGCACATGTCATCATACATACACTGGGGGTGAGGTGGTAGCAAGTGGAAGTAGGACATGTAATCATACATACACTGGGGTGAGGGGATACCGAGTGGAATTAACACATGTCATCATACATACACTGGGGGTGAGGGGGTACCGAGTGGAAGTAACACGTCATCATACATACACTGGGGTGAGGGGGTACCGAGTTTAAGTAGCACATGTCATTATACATACATTGGGGGTGAGGGGGTACCGAGGTTATGTAACACATGTCATCATACATACACTGGGGGTGAGAGGGTACCGAGTTGAAGTAACACATTTCATCAAACATACACTGGGGGTGAGTGGGTTCCGAGTTGAAGTAACATATGTCATCATACATACACTGTGGGTGAGAGGATACCGAACGGAAGTAGCGCATGTCATCATACATACACTGGGGGTGAGAGGGTACCGAGATGAAGTAACACATTTCATCAAACATATACTGGGGTTGAGGGGTTAGCGAGTGAAAGTAACACATATATACACTGGGGGTGAGGGGGTACCGAGTGGAAGTAACACATCTCATCATACATACACTGGGAGTGAGGGGGTAGCAAGTGAAAGTAACACATGTCATCATACATACACTGAGGGTGAGGGTGTACTGAGAGGACGTAACACTTGTCATCATATGTACACTGGGGGTGAGGGGGTAGCAAGTGGAAGTCGCACATGTAATCATAAATACACTGGGGTGAGGGGGTACAGAGTGGAAGTAACACACGCCATCATACATAAACTGGGGGTGAGGGGTACCAAGCGGAAGTAGCACATGTGATCATATATACACTGGGGGTGAGGGGGTAGCAAGTGGAAGTAGCACATGTAATCATACATACACTGGGGTGAGGTGGTACCGAGTGGAAGTAGCACATGTCATCATTCATACACTGGGTGTGGGAGGGTACTGAGTGGAAGTAACACATGTCATCATACATACACTGGGGGTGAGTGGGTACCGAAAGGAAGTAGCACGTCATCATACATACACTGGGAGTGAGGGGGTAGCGAGTGAAAGAAACTCACGTCATCATACATACACTGAGGGTGAGGGGGTACTGAATGGAAGTAACACTTGTCATCATATATACACTGGGGGTGAGGGGGTACCGAGTGAAAGTAGCACATGTCATCATATATACACTGGGGGGTGGAGGGGTACCAAGTGGAAGTAACACATGTCATCATACATACACTGGGGTTGAGAGGGTACAGAGTGGAAGTAGCACATGTCATGACACATACACTGGGGGTGAGGGGTGAGGGGGTGAGGGGGTAAAGAGTGGAAGTAACACATGTCATCATACATACACTGGGGATGAGGGGGTACCAAATGGAAGTAGCACATGTCATCATACATACACTGGGGGTGAGGGTGTGAGGGGGTAACGAGTGGAAGTAACACATGTCATCATACATACACTGGGGGTGAAGGTGTACCGAGTGAAAGTAACACATGTCATCATACATACACTGAGGGTGAGGGGGTACGGAGAGGACGTAACACATGTCATCATACATACACTGGGGTTGTGGGGGTAACGAGTGAAAGTAACACATGTCATCATACATACACTGGGGGTGAGGGGGTACCGAGTGGAATTAGCACATGTCATCATACTTACACGGGGGAGAGGGGGTACCGAGCGGAAGTAGTACGTCATCATACATATACTGGGGGTGAGGGGGTACAGAGTTGAAGTAACACGTCATCATACATACACTGGAGGTGAGAGGTTACTGAGTGGAAGTAGCACATGTCATGACACATACACTGGGGGTGAGGGTTGTGAGGGGGTAACGAGTGGAAGTATCACATGTCATCATACATACACCGGGGATGAGGGGGTACCAAATGGAAGTAGCACATGTCATCATACATACACTGGGGGTGAGGGGGTGAGGGGTTACAGAGTGGAAGTAACACATGTCATCATACATAAACTGGGGGTGAGGGGTACCAAGCGGAAGTAGCACATGTCAACATACATACACTGGTGGTAAGGGGTACCGAGCGGTAGTAACACATGTCATCATACATACACTGGGGGTGAGGGGGTACCGAGTTGAAGTAACACATATCATCATACATACACTAGGGGTGTGGGGCTACCGAGTGGAAGTAATGCATGTCATCATACATACACTGGGGGTGAGGGGGTACCGAGTGGAAGTAGCACATGTCATCATACATACACTGGGAGTGAAGGGGTACCGAGTGTAAGTAACCATGCCATGATACATACACTGGGGGTGAGGGGGTACCGAATGGAAGTAACACATGTCATCATACATACACTGAGGTGAGGGGGTAGCGAGTGGAAGTAACACATGTCATCATACAAACACTGGGGGTGAGGGTTACCGAGTGGAAGTAACACATGTCATCATACATACATTGGGAGTGAGAGGGTAGTGAGTGGAAGTAATACACGTCATCATATATATACACTGGGGTGAGGGGGTACCGAGTGGAAGTAACACAAGTCATCATACATACACTGAGGGTGAGGGGATAGCGAGTGGAAGTAAAACACATCATCATACATATACTGGGGGTGAGGGGATACCGAGTGGAAGTAACACGTGTCATCATACATACACTGGGGTTAAGGGGGTACCGAGTGGAAGTAACACATCATCATACATACACTGGGGTGAGGGGGTACCGAGTTGAAGTAACACCTGTCAATATACATACACTGGGGGTGAGGGGATACCGAGGTGAAGTAACACATGTCATCATACATACACTGGGGGTGAGAGGGTACCGAGCAGAAGTAGCACATGTCATCATACATACACTGGGGGTGAGAGGGTAGCGAGTGGAAGTAATACATGTCATCATATATACACTGGGGTGAGGGGGTACAGAGTGGAAGTAACACATGTCATCATACGTACACCGGGGGTGAGAGGGTACTGAGTGGATGTAACACATGTCATCATACATACACTGGAGTGAGGGGGTACCGAGTGGAAGTAATGCATGTCATCATGCATACACTGCGGGTGAGGGGGTACCGAGTGGAAGTAGCACATGTCATCATACATACACTGGGAGTGAGGGGGTACCGAGTGGAAGTAACACATGTCATCAAACATACACTGGGGATAGCGGGTACCGAGTGGAAGTAACACATGTCATCATACATACACTAAGGTGAGGGTGTAGCGAGTGGAAGTAACACATGTCATCATACAAACACTGGGGGTGAGGGTTACCGAGTGGAAGTAACACATGTCATCATACATACACTGGGAGTGAGAGGGTAGCGAGTGGAAGTAATACATGTCATCATACATACACTGGGGGTGAAAGGGTACTGAGTGGAAGTAACACATGTCATCATACATATATTGGGGTGAGGGGGTACCGAGTGGAAGTAGCACATGTCATCATACATACACTGGAGTGAGGGGGTACCGAGTGGAAGTAATGCATGTCATCATACATACACTGGGTGTGAGGGGGTACCGAGTGGAAGTAGCACATGTCATCATACATACACTGGGAGTGAGGGGGTACCGAGTGGAAGTAACACATGTCATGATACAAACACTGGGGGTGAGGGGGTACCGATTGGAAGTAGCACATGTCATAATACATACACTGGGTGTGGGGGGGTACCGAGTGGAAGTAACACATGTCATCATACAAACACTGGGGGTTAGAGGTTACCAAACGGAAGCAGCTCGTCATCATACATACACTGGGAGTGAGGGGGTAGCGAGTGAAATTAACACATGTCATCATACATACACTGAGGGTGAGGGGGTACTGAGAGGACGTAACACATGTCATCATATGTACACTGGGGGTGAGGGGGTACCGAGTGGAAGTAGAACATGTCATCATACATACATTGGGGGTGAGGGAGTAGCAAGTGGAAGTAGCACATGTAATCATACATACACTGGGTGTGGGGGGTACCGAGTGGAAGTAACACAAGTCATCATACATACACTGGGTGTGAGAGGGTATCGAACGGAAGTAGCACATCATTATACATACACTGGGAGTGAGGGGGTAGCGAGTGAAAGTAACACACGTCATCATACATACACTGTGGGTGAGGGGGTACTGAATGGAAGTAACACATGTCTTCATATGTACACTGGGAGTGCGTGGGTACCGAGTGAAAATAACACATTTCATCATACATACACTGGGTTGAGGGGGTAGCGAGTGAAAGTAGCACATGTCATCATACATACACTGGGGGTGAGAGGGTACTGAGTGGAAGTAACACATGTCATCATACATATATTGGGGTGAGGGGCTACCGAGTGGAAGTAGCACATGTCATCATACATACACTGGGTGTGAGGGGGTACCGAGTGGAAGTAGCACATGTCATGATACATACACTGGGGGTGAGGGGGTACCGAATGGAAGTAGCACATGTCATCATACATACACTGAGGGTGAGGGAATAGCGAGTGGAAGTAACACACGTCACCATACATATACTGGGGAAGAGGGGGTACCAGTGGTAACACACATATATCATGTACATACACTGGGGTGAGAGGGTACCGAGCAGAGAGTAGCACATGTCATCCCACATACATACACTGGGGGTGAGAGGGTACCGAGAGCAGAGAATGCTTATGTCATCATATACATGCACTGGGGGTGAGAGAATTGTGAGTGGAAGTATTACGTAATGTATATATACACTGGGGTGAGGGGTACAGAGTGGAGATAACACATGTCATCATACATACACCGAGTGAGAGGGTACTGAGTGGAAGTAACACATGTCATCATACATACCTGGGGGTAGGGGAATTGCCAGTGAGTAACACATGTCTCATCATATTACACTGAGGTGGAGTCACTTCCAGGAGCAGAAAGTAGCACATGTCATCATACATACACTGGGGGGTGAGGAGGGTGTGAGAGTGGAGTAATACATGTCATCACTCATACACTTTGGGTGAGAGGGCTGAAATTCAGAGAAATGCACTTATGGCTCATCATGCGTACACCGGGGTGAGAGGGAGTACTGAGTGGAGTAACACATGTCATCTAACTACATACAGAGTGAGGTACAGTGATATGCATGTCATCATACATACACTGCAGGTGAGGGGATACCGAGTGGAAGTAGCACATGTCATCATACATACACTGGGAGTGAGGGGGTACCGAGTGGAAGTAACACATGTCATCAAACATACACTGGGGATAGCGGGTACCGAGTGGAAGTAACACATGTCATCATACATACACTAAGGTGAGGGTGTAGCGAGTGGAAGTAACACATGTCATCATACAAACACTGGGGGTGAGGGTTACCGAGTGGAAGTAACACATATCATCATACATACACTGGGAGTGAGAGGGTAGCGAGTGTAAATAATACATGTCATCATATATATACACTGGGGTGAGGGGGTACCGAGTGGAAGTAACACATGTCATCATACATACACTGGGGGTGAGAGGGTACTGAGTGGAAGTAACACATGTCATCATACATATATTGGGGTGAGGGGGTACCGAGTGGAAGTAGCACATGTCATCATACATACACTGGAGTGAGGGGGTACCGAGTGGAAGTAATGCATGTCATCATACATACACTGGGGGTGAGGGGGTACCGAGTGGAAGTAGCACATGTCATCATACATACACTGGGAGTGAGGGGGTACCGAGTGGAAGTAACACATGTCATGATACAAACACTGGGGGTGAGGGGGTACCGAGTGGAAGTAGCACATGTCATAATACATACACTGGGTGTGGGGGGGTACCGAGTGGAAGTAACACATGTCATCATACAAACACTGGGGGTTAGAGGTTACCAAACGGAAGCAGCTCGTCATCATACATACACTTGGAGTGAGGGGGTAGCGAGGGAAATTAACACATGTCATCATACATACACTGAGGGTGAGGGGGTACTGATAGGACGTAGCACATGTCATCATATGTACACTGGGGGTGAGGGGGTACCGAGTGGAAGTAGAACATGTCATCATACATACATTGGGGGTGAGGGAGTAGCAAGTGGAAGTAGCACATGTAATCATACATACACTGGGTGTGGGGTTACCGAGTGGAAGTAACACATGTCATCATACATACACTGGGTGTGAGAGGGTATCGAACGGAAGTAGCACATCATCATACATACACTGGGAGTGAGGGGGTAGCGAGTGAAAGTAACACACGTCATCATACATACACTGTGGGTGAGGGGGTATTGAATGGAAGTGACACATGTCTTCATATGTACACTGGGGGTGCGGGGGTACCGAGTGAAAATAACACATTTCATCATACATACACTGGTTTGAGGGGTAGCGAGTGAAAGTAGCACATGTCATCATACATACACTGAGGTGAGGGGGTAGCGAGTGGAAGTAACACATGTCATCATACAAACACTGGGGGTGAGGGTTACCGAGTGGAAGTAACACATGTCATCATACATACTCTGGGAGTGAGAGGGTAGCGAGTGGAAGTAATACATGTCATCATATATATACACTGGGGTGAGGGGGTACCGAGTGGAAGTAGAACATGTCATCATACATACATTGGGGGTGAGGGAGTAGCAAGTGGAAGTAGCACATGTAATCATACATACACTGGGTGTGGGGGGTACCGAGTGGAAGTAACACATGTCATCATACATACACTGGGTGTGAGAGGGTATCGAACGGAAGTAGCACATCATCATACATACACTGGGAGTGAGGGGGTAGCGAGTGAAAGTAACACACGTCATCATACATACATTGTGGGTGAGGGGGTACTGAATGGAAGTAACACATGTCTTCATATGTACACTGGGAGTGCGTGGGTACCGAGTGAAAATAACACATTTCATCATACATACACTGGGTTGAGGGGGTAGCGAGTGAAAGTAGCACATGTCATCATACATACACTGGGGGTGAGAGGGTACTGAGTGGAAGTAACACATGTCATCATACATATATTGGGGTGAGGGGGTACCGAGTGGAAGTAGCACATGTTTTCATACATACACTGGGTGTGAGGGGGTACCGAGTGGAAGTAGCACATGTCATGATACATACACTGGGGGTGAGGGGGTACCGAATGGAAGTAGCACATGTCATCATACATACACTGAGGGTGAGGGGATAGCGAGTGGAAGTAACACACGTCACCATACATATACTGGGGAAGAGGGGGTACCGAGTGGAAGTAACACAT
Organism: Paraescarpia echinospica; assembly: GCA_020002185.1. Classification (NCBI taxonomy): domain Eukaryota; kingdom Metazoa; phylum Annelida; class Polychaeta; order Sabellida; family Siboglinidae; genus Paraescarpia; species Paraescarpia echinospica. The sequence goes on from JAHLWY010000976.1 coordinate 16,658, forward strand.
GTCATCATACATACACTGGGGTGAGGGGGAAGCGAGTGGAAGTAACACATGTCATCATACATACACTGGGGGTAGGGGATACCGAGTGGAAGTAACACTTGTCATCATACATACACTGGGGGTGAGGGGTACTGAGCAGAAGTAGCACATGTCATCATACACACACTGGGGGTGAGAGGGTACCAAGCGGAAGTAGCACATGTCAACATACATACACTGGGGGTGAGGGGTACCGAGCGGAAGTAACACATGTCATCATACATACACTGGGGGTGAGGGGGTACCGAGTTGAAGTAACACATATCATCATACATACACTAGGGGTGTGGGGCTACCGAGTGGAAGTAATGCATGTCATCATACATACACTGGGGGTGAGGGGGTACCGAGTGGAAGTAGCACATGTCATCATACATACACTGGGAGTGAAGGGGTACCGAGTGTAAGTAAAACATGCCATGATACATACACTGGGGGTGAGGGGGTACCGAATGGAAGTAACACATGTCATCATACATACACTGAGGTGAGGGGGTAGCGAGTGGAAGTAACACATGTCATCATACAAACACTGGGGGTGAGTGTTACCGAGTGGAAGTAACACATGTCATCATACATACATTGGGAGTGAGAGGGTAGTGAGTGGAAGTAATACACGTCATCATATATATACACTGGGGTGAGGGGGTACCGAGTGGAAGTAACACATGTCATCATACATACACTGGGGGTGAGAGGGTACTGAGTAGAAGTAACACATGTCATCATACATATATTGGGGTGAGGGGCTACCGAGTGGAAGTAGCACATGTCATCATACATACACTGAGGGTGAGGGGATAGCGAGTGGAAGTAAAACACATCATCATACATATACTGGGGGTGAGGGGGTACCGAGTGGAAGTAACACATGTCATCATACATACACTGGGGTTAAGGGGGTACCGAGTGGAAGTAACACATCATCATACATACACTGGGGTGAGGGGGTACCGAGTTGAAGAAACACCTGTCAATATACATACACTGGGGGTGAGGGGATACCGAGGTGAAGTAACACATGTCATCATACATACACTGGGGGTGAGAGGGTACCGAGCAGAAGTAGCACATGTCATCATACATACACTGGGGGTGAGAGGGTAGCGAGTGGAAGTAATACATGTCATCATATATACACTGGGGTGAGGGGGTACAGAGTGGAAGTAACACATGTCATCATACATACACCGGGGGTGAGAGGGTACTGAGTGGAAGTAACACATGTCATCATACATACACTGGGGGTAGGGGGTACCGAGTGGAAGTAACACATGTCATCATACATACACTGCGGGTGAGGGGTACTGAGCAGAAGTAGCACATGTCATCATACATTCACTGGGGGTGAGAGGGTAGCGAGTGGAAGTAATACATGTCATCATATATACACTGGGGTGAGGGGGTACAGAGTGGAAGTAACACATGTCATCATACATACACCGGGGGTGAGAGGGTACTGAGTGGAAGTAACACATGTCATCATGCATACACTGGAGTGAGGGGGTACCGAGTGGAAGTAATGCATGTCATCATACATACACTGGGGGTGAGGGGGTACCGAGTGGAAGTAGCACATGTCATCATACATACACTGGGAGTGAGGGGGTACCGAGTGGAAGTAGCACATGTCATCATACATACACTGGGGGTAGGGGGTACCGAGTGGAAGTAACACATGACATCATACATATACTGGGGTTGAGGGATACTGAGCAGAAGTAGCACATGTCATCATACATACACTGGGGGTGAGAGGGTAGCGAGTGGAAGTAATACATGTCATCATATATACACTGGGGTGAGGGGGTACAGAGTGGAAGTAACACATGTCATCATACGTACACCGGGGGTGAGAGGGTACTGAGTTGAAGTAACACATGTCATCATACATACACTGGAGTGAGGGGGTACCGAGTGGAAGTAATGCATGTCATCATACATACACTGCGGGTGAGGGGGTACCGAGTGGAAGTAGCACATGTCATCATACATACACTGGGAGTGAGGGGGTACCGAGTGGAAGTAACACATGTCATGATACATACACTGGGGGTGAGGGGGTACCGAGTGGAAGTAACACATGTCATCATACATACACTAAGGTGAGGGTGTAGCGAGTGGAAGTAACACATGTCATTATACAAACACTGGGGGTGAGGGTTACCGAGTGGAAGTAACACATGTCATCATACATACACTGGGAGTGAGAGGGTAGCGAGTGGAAGTAATACATGTCATCATATATATACACTGGGGTCAGGGGGTACCGAGTGGAAGTAACACATGTCATCATACATACACTGGGGGTGAGAGAGTACTGAGTGGAAGTAACACATGTCATCATACATATATTGGGGTGAGGGGGTACCGAGTGGAAGTAGCACATGTCATCATACATACACTGGAGTGAGGGGGTACCGAGTGGAAGTAATGCATGTCATCATACATACACTGGGGGTGAGCGGGTACCGAGTGGAAGTAGCACATGTCATCATACATACACTGGGAGTGAGGGGGTACCGAGTGGAAGTAACACATGTCATGATACAAACACTGGGGGTGAGGGGGTACCGAGTGGAAGTAGCACATGTCATAATACATACACTGGGTGTGGGGGGGGTACCGAGTGGAAGTAACACATGTCATCATACAAACACTGGGGGTTAGAGGTTACCAAACGGAAGCAGCTCGTCATCATACATACACTGGGAGTGAGGGGGTAGCGAGGGAAATTAACACATGTCATCATACATACACTGAGGGTGAGGGGGTACTGAGAGGACGTAACACATGTCATCATAT
>JAHLWY010000977.1:0-33880 GCA_020002185.1 Paraescarpia echinospica
GTTAGCTGACTAAAATTGTTGTTGTTGTCCACTTGTTTCCCTCTGTGTTCGGGGTGCTGTTGGTTTCGATAGGAGACAGACAGTGGGCTGACTATAATTGTTGTTGTCCTCTTGTTTCCCTGTGTTCGGGGTGAGGATACGAGACACACACTAGCTTGAGTGTATGTGATGTTGTTGTCCTCTTGTTTCCCTGTGTGTTCAGGGTGAGGTTGGTCTCGACAGGTGACAGACAGTGGGTTGACTATAATTGTTGTTGTTGTCCTCTTGTTTCCCTGTGTGTTCAGGGTGAGGTTGGTCTCGATAGGAGACAGACAGTGGGTTGACTATAATTGTTGTTGTTGTCCTCTTGAATCCCTGTGTTCGGGATGAAGTTGGTCTCGATAGGAGACAGGCAGTGGGCTGACTATAATTGTTTTGGTTGTCCTTTTGTTTCCTTGTGTTCGGGGTGACGTTGGTTTCGATAGGAGACAGGCAGTGGGCTGACTATCAATGTTGTTGTTGGCCTCTTGTTTCCCTGTGTTTGGGGTGAGGTTGGCGTCGATAGGAGACAGACAGTGGTTTGACTAAAATTGTTTCCCTGTGTGTTCGCAGTGAGATTGATCTCGATAGGAGACAGACACTGGGTTGACTATAAGTGTTGTTGTTGTCCTCTTGTTTCCCTTTGTCCTGTGTGACGTTGGTTTCGATGTGAGACAGGCACTGGGCTGACTATAATTGTTGTTGTTGTCCTCTTGTTTCCCAGTGTGTTCGGGGTGAGGTTGCTCTCGATAGTAGGCAGATGGTGGGCTGACTATAATTGTTGTGGTTGTCCTCTTGTCTCCCTGTGTGTTCGGGGTGAGGTTGGTCTCGATAGTAGGCAGATGGTGGGCTGACTATAACTGTTGTTGTTGTCCTCTTGTTTCCCTATGTGTTCGGGGTGACGTTGGTCTCGATAGGAGAGAGACAGTGAGCTGACTATAATTGTTGTTGTTGTCCTCTTGTTTCCCTGTGTGTTCGGGGTGATGTTGGTTTCGATAGGAGACAGACAGTGGACTGACTATAATTGATGTTGTTGTCCTCTTGTTTCGCTGTGTTCGGGGTGAGATTGTTCTCGATAGGAGACAGACAGTTTGTTGACTATAATTGTTGTGGTTGTCCTCTTGTTTCCCTATGTGTTCGGGGTGAGGTTGATCTCGATAGTAGGTAGATGGTGGGCTGACTATAATTGTTGTTGTTCTCTTGTTTCCCTGTGTGTTCGGTGTGAGGTTGGTCTCGATAGGAGACAGACAGTGGGCTGAATATAACTGTTGTTGTTGTCCTCTTGTTTCCCTGTGTTCGGGATGAGATTGTTCTCGATAGGAGACAGACAGTTGGATGACTATAATTGTTGTGGTTGTCCTCTTGTTTCCCTGTGAGTTCGGGGTGAGGTTGGTCTCGATAAGAGAAAGACAGTGAGCTGATTATAATTGTTGTTGTTGTCCTCTTCTTTACCTGTGTGATCGGGGTGATGTTGGTTTCGATAGGAGACAGACAGTGGGCTGACTTTAATTGCTGTTGTTGTCTTCTTGTTTCCCTGTGTGTTCGGGGTGAGATTGTTCTAGATAGGAGGCAGATGGTGGGCTGACTATAATTGTTGTTATTGTCCTCTTTTTTCCCTGTCTGTTCGGGGAGAAGTTGGTCTCGATAGGAGGCAGATGGTGGGCTGACTATAACTGTTGTTGTTGTCCTCTTGTTTCCCTGTGTGTTCGGTGTGAGGTTGGTCTCGATAGGAGACAGACAGTTAGCTGACTAAAATTGTTGTTGTTGTCCACTTGTTTCCCTGTGTGTTCGGGGTGCTGTTGGTTTCAATAGGAGACAGACAGTGGGCTGACTATAATTGTTGTTGTTGTGCTCTTGTTTCCCTGTGTTCGGAGTGAGATTATTCTCAATAGGAGACATACAGTTGGTTGACTATAATTGTTGTGATTGTCCTCTTGTTTCCCTGTGTGTTCGGGGTGAGGTTGGTCTCGATAAGAGACAGACAGTGAGCTGATTATAATTGTTGTTGTTGTCCTCTTGTTTCCCTGTGTGTTCGTGGTGATGTTGGTTTCGATAGGAGACAGACAGTGGATTGACTATAATTGTTGTTGTTGTCCTATTGTTTCGCTGTGTTCGGGGTGAGATTGTTCTCGATAGGAGACAGACAGTTTGTTGACTATAATTGTTGTGGTTGTCCTCTTGTTTCCCTATGTGTTCGGGGTGAGGTTGATCTCGATAGTAGGTAGATGGTGGGCTAACTATAATTGTTGTTGTTGTCCTCTTGTTTCCCTGTGTGTTCGGTGTGAGGTTGGTCTCGATAGGAGACAGACAGTGGGCTGACTATAACTGTTGTTGTTGTCCTCTTGTTTCCCTTTGTTCGGGGTGAGATTGTTCTCGATAGGAGACAGACAGTTGGATGACTATAATTGTTGTGGTTGTCCTCTTGTTTCCCTGTGAGTTCGGGGTGAGGTTGGTCTCGATAAGAGACAGACAGTCAGCTAATTATAATTGTTGTTGTTGTCCTCTTGTTTCCCTGTGTGATCGGGGTGATGTTGGTTTCGATAGGAGACAGACAGTGGGCTGACTATAATTGCTGTTGTTGTCTTCTTGTTTCCTTGTGTGTTCGGGGTGAGATTGTTCTAGATAGGAGGCAGATGGTGGGCTGACAATAATTGTTGTTGTTGTCCTCTTGTTTCCCTGTGTGTTCGGTGTGAGGTTGGTCTCGATAGGAGAAAGACAGTTAGCTGACTAAAATTGTTGTTGTTGTCCACTTGTTTCCCTGTGTGTTCGGGGTGCTGTTGGTTTCGATAGGAGACAGACAGTGGGCTGACTATAATTGCTGTTGTTGTCTTCTTGTTTCCCTGTGTGTTCGGGGTGAGATTGTTCTAGATAGGAGGCAGATGGTGGGCTGACTATAATTGTGTTGTTGTTGTCCTCTTTTTTTCCTGTCTGTTCGGGGTGAGGTTGGTCTCGATAGGAGGCAGACGGTGGGCTGACTATAATTGTTTTTGTTGTCCTCTTGTTTCCCTGTGTGTTCGGTGTGAGGTTGGTCTCGATAGGAGAAAGACAGTTAGCTGACTAAAATTGTTGTTGTTGTCCACTTGTTTCCCTGTGTGTTCGGGGTGCTGTTGGTTTCGATAGGAGACAGACAGTGGGCTGACTATAATTGTTGTTGTCCTCTTGTTTCCCTGTGTTCGGGGTGAGGATACGAGACACACACTAGCTTGAGTATATGTGATGTTGTTGTCCTCTTGTTTCCCTGTGTGTTCAGGGTGAGGTTGGTCTCGACAGGTGACAGACAGTGGGTTGACTATAATTGTTGTTGTTGTCCTCTTGTTTCCCTGTGTGTTCAGGGTGAGGTTGGTCTCGATAGGAGACAGACAGTGGGTTGACTATAATTGTTGTTGTTGTCCTCTTGAATCCCTGTGTTCGGGATGACGTTGGTCTCGAGAGGAGACAGGCAGTGGGCTGACTATAATTGTTGTGGTTGTCCTTTTGTTTCCTTGTGTTCGGGGTGACGTTGGTTTCGATAGGAGACAGGCAGTGGGCTGACTATCAACGTTGTTGTTGGCCTCTTGTTTCCCTGTGTTTGGGGTGAGGTTGGCGTCGATAGGAGACAGAAAGTGGTTTGACTAAAATTGTTTCCCTGTGTGTTCGGAGTGAGATTGATCTCGATAGGAGACAGACACTGGGTTGACTATAAGTGTTGTTGTTGTCCTCTTGTTTCCCTTTGTCCTGTGTGACGTTGGTTTCGATGTGAGACAGGCACTGGGCTGACTATAATTGTTGTTGTTGTCCTCTTGTTTCGCTGTGTTCGGGGTGAGATTGTTCTCGATAGGAGACAGACAGTTTGTTGACTATAATTGTTGTGGTTGTCCTCTTGTTTCCCTATGTGTTCGGGGTGAGGTTGATCTCGATAGTAGGTAGATGGTGGGCTGACTATAATTGTTGTTGTTGTCCTCTTGTTTCCCTGTGTGTTCGGTGTGAGGTTGGTCTCGATAGGAGACAGACAGTGGGCTGACTATAACTGTTGTTGTTGTCCTCTTGTTTCCCTGTGTTCGGGATGAGATTGTTCTCGATAGGAGACAGACAGTTGGATGACTATAATTGTTGTGGTTGTCCTCTTGTTTCCCTGTGAGTTTGGGGTGTGGTTGGTCTCGATAAGAGACAGACAGTGAGCTAATTATAATTGTTGTTGTTGTCCTCTTGTTTCCCTGTGTGATCGGGGTGATGTTGGTTTCGATAGGAGACAGACAGTGGGCTGACTATAATTGCTGTTCTTGTCTTCTTGTTTCCTTGTGTGTTCGGGGTGAGATTGTTCTAGATAGGAGGCAGATGGTGGGCTGACTATAATTGTTGTTGTTGTCCTCTTGTTTCCCTGTGTGTTCGGTGTAAGGTTGGTCTCGATAGGAGACAGACAGTTAGCTGACTAAAATTGTTGTTGTTGTCCACTTGTTTCCCTGTGTTCGGGGTGACGTTGGTTTCGATAGGAGACAGGCAGTGGGCTGACTATCAATGTTGTTGTTGGCCTCTTGTTTCCCTGTGTTTGGGGTGAGGTTGGCGTCGATAGGAGACAGACAGTGGTTTGACTAAAAATTTTCCCTGTGTGTTCGGAGTGAGATTGATCTCGATAGGAGACAGACACTGGGTTGACTATAAGTCTTGTTGTTGTCCTCTTGTTTCCCTTTGTCCTGTGTGACGTTGGTTTCGATGTGAGACAGGCACTGGGCTGACTATAATTGTTGTTGTTGTCCTCTTGTTTCCCAGTGTGTTCGGGTTCAGGTTGGTCTCGATAGTAGGCAGATGGTGGGCTGACTATAATTGTTGTGGTTGTCCTCTTGTCTCCCTGTGTGTTCGGGGTGAGGTTGGTCTCGATAGTAGGCAGATTGTGGGCTGACTATAACTGTTGTTGTTGTCCTCTTGTTTCCCTGTGTGTTCGGGGTGATGTTGGTTTCGATAGGAGACAGACAGTGGACTGATTATAATTGTTGTTGTTGTCCTCTTGTTTCGCTGTGTTCGGGGTGAGATTGTTCTCGATAGGAGACAGACAGTTTGTTGACTATAATTGTTGTGGTTGTCCTCTTGTTTCCCTGTGTGTTCGGGGTGAGGTTGATCTCGATAGTAGGTAGATGGTGGGCTGACTATAATTGTTGTTGTTGTCCTCTTGTTTCCCTGTGTGTTCGGTGTGAGGATGGTCTCGATAGGAGACAGACAGTGGGCTGAATATAACTGTTGTTGTTGTCCTCTTGTTTCCCTGTGTTCGGGATGATATTGTTCTCGATAGGAGACAGACAGTTGGATGACTATAATTGGTGTGGTTGTCCTCTTGTTTCCCTGTGAGTTCGGGGTGAGGTTGGTCTCGATAAGAGAACGACAGTGAGCTGATTATAATTGTTGTTGTTGTCCTCTTGTTTCCCTGTGTGATCGGGGTGATGTTGGTTTCGATAGGAGACAGACAGTGGGCTGACTATAATTGCTGTTATTGTCTTCTTGTTTCCCTGTGTGTTCGGGGTGAGATTGTTCTAGATAGGAGGCAGATGGTGGGCTGACTATAATTGTTGTTGTTGTCCTCTTTTTTCCCTGTCTGTTCGGGGTGAAGTTGGTCTCGATAGGAGGCAGATGGTGGGCTGACTATAATTGTTTTTGTTGTCCTCTTGTTTCCCTGTGTGTTCGGTGTGAGGTTGGTCTCGATAGGAGACAGACAGTTAGCTGACTAAAATTGTTGTTGTTGTCCACTTGTTTCCCTGTGTTCGGGGTGACGTTGGTTTCGATAGGAGACAGGCAGTGGGCTGACTATCAATGTTGTTGTTGGCCTCTTGTTTCCCTGTGTTTGGGGTGAGGTTGGCGTCGATAGGAGACAGACAGTGGTTTGACTAAAAATTTTCCCTGTGTGTTCGGAGTGAGATTGATCTCGATAGGAGACAGACACTGGGTTGACTATAAGTGTTGTTGTTGTCCTCTTGTTTCCCTTTGTCCTGTGTGACGTTGGTTTCGATGTGAGACAAGCACTGGGCTGACTATAATTGTTGTTGTTGTCCTCTTGTTTCCCAGTGTGTTCGGGGTGAGGTTGGTCTCGATAGTAGGCAGATGGTGGGCTGACTATAATTGTTGTGGTTGTCCTCTTGTCTCCCTGTGTGTTCGGGGTGAGGTTGGTCTCGATAGTAAGCAGATGGTGGGCTGACTATAACTGTTGTTGTTGTCCTCTTGTTTCCCTATGTGTTCGGGGTGACGTTGGTCTCGATAGGAGACAGACAGTGAGCTGACTATAATTGTTGTTGTTGTCCTCTTGTTTCCCTGTGTGTTCGGGGTGATGTTGGTTTCGATAGGAGACAGACAGTGGACTGATTATAATTGTTGTTGTTGTCCTCTTGTTTCGCTGTGTTCGGGGTGAGATTGTTCTCGATAGGAGACAGACAGTTTGTTGACTATAATTGTTGTGGTTGTCCTCTTGTTTCCCTGTGTGTTCGGGGTGAGGTTGATCTCGATAGTAGGTAGATGGTGGGCTGACAATAATTGTTGTTGTTGTCCTCTTGTTTCCCTGTGTGTTCGGGATGATATTGTTCTCGATAGGAGACAGACAGTTGGATGACTATAATTGTTGTGGTTGTCCTCTTGTTTCCCTGTGAGTTCGGGGTGAGTTTGGTCTCGATAAGAGAACGACAGTGAGCTGATTATAATTGTTGTTGTTGTCCTCTTGTTTCCCTGTGTCATCGGGGTGATGTTGGTTTCGATAGGAGACAGACAGTGGGCTGACTATAATTGCTGTTATTGTCTTCTTGTTTTCCTGTGTGTTCGGGGTGAGATTGTTCTAGATAGGAGGCAGATGGTGGGCTGACTATAATTGTTGTTGTTGTCCTCTTTTTTCCCTGTCTGTTCGGGGTGAAGTTGGTCTCGATAGGAGGCAGATGATGGGCTGACTATAATTGTTTTTGTTGTCCTCTTGTTTCCCTGTGTGTTCGGTGTGAGGTTGGTCTCGATAGGAGACAGACAGTTAGCTGACTAAAATTGTTGTTGTTGTCCACTTGTTTCCCTGTGTTCGGGGTGACGTTGGTTTCGATAGGAGACAGGCAGTGGGCTGACTATCAATGTTGTTGTTGGCCTCTTGTTTCCCTGTGTTTGGGGTGAGGTTGGCGTCGATAGGAGACAGACAGTGGTTTGACTAAAAAATTTCCCTGTGTGTTCGGAGTGAGATTGATCTCGATAGGAGACAGACACTGGGTTGACTATAAGTGTTGTTGTTGTCCTCTTGTTTCCCTTTGTCCTGTGTGACGTTGGTTTCGATGTGAGACAGGCACTGGGCTGACTATAATTGTTGTTGTTGTCCTCTTGTTTCCCAGTGTGTTCGGGGTGAGGTTGGTCTCGATAGTAGGCAGATGGTGGGCTGACTATAATTGTTGTGGTTGTCCTCTTGTCTCCCTGTGTGTTCGGGGTGAGGTTGGTCTCGATAGTAGGCAGATGGTGGGCTGACTATAACTGTTGTTGTTGTCCTCTTGTTTCCCTATGTGTTCGGGGTGACGTTGGTCTCGATAGGAGACAGACAGTGAGCTGACTATAATTGTTGTTGTTGTCCTCTTGTTTCCATGTGTGTTCGGGGTGATGTTGGTTTCGATAGGAGACAGACAGTGGACTGATTATAATTGTTGTTGTTGTCCTCTTGTTTCGCTGTGTTCGGGGTGAGATTGTTCTCGATAGGAGACAGACAGTTTGTTGACTATAATTGTTGTGGTTGTCCTCTTGTTTCCCTGTGTGTTCGGGGTGAGGTTGATCTCGATAGTAGGTAGATGGTGGGCTGACTATAATTGTTGTTGTTGTCCTCTTGTTTCCCTGTGTGTTCGGTGTGAGGTTGGTCTCGATAGGAGACAGACAGTGGGCTGAATATAACTGTTGTTGTTGTCCTCTTGTTTCCCTGTGTTCGGGATGAGATTGTTCTCGATAGGAGACAGACAGTTGGATGACTATAATTGTTGTGGTTGTCCTCTTGTTTCCCTGTGAGTTCGGGGTGAGGTTGGTCTCGATAAGAGAAGACAGTGAGCTGATTATAATTGTTGTTGTTGTCCTCTTGTTTCCCTGTGTGATCGGGGTGATGTTGGTTTCGATAGGAGACAGACAGTGGGCTGACTATAATTGCTGTTATTGTCTTCTTGTTTCCCTGTGTGTTCGGGGTGAGATTGTTCTAGATAGGAGGCAGATGGTGGGCTGACTATAATTGTTGTTGTTGTCCTCTTTTTTCCCTGTCTGTTCGGGGTGAAGTTGGTCTCGATAGGAGGCAGATGATGGGCTGACTATAATTGTTTTTGTTGTCCTCTTGTTTCCCTGTGTGTTCGGTGTGAGGTTGGTCTCGATAGGAGACAGACAGTTAGCTGACTAAAATTGTTGTTGTTGTCCACTTGTTTCCCTGTGTGTTCGGGGTGCTGTTGGTTTCGATAGGAGACAGACAGTGGGCTGTTGTTGTTGTGCTCTTGTTTCCCTGTGTTCGGAGTGAGATTATTCTCGATAGGAGACATACAGTTGGTTGACTATAATTGTTGTGATTGTCCTCTTGTTTCCCTGTGTGTTCGGGGTGAGGTTGGTCTCGATAAGAGACAGACAGTGAGCTGACTATAATTGTTGTTGTTGTCCTCTTGTTTCCCTGTGTGTTCGGGGTGATGTTGGTTTCGATAGGAGACAGACAGTGGGCTGACTATAATTGTTGTTGTTGTCCTCTTGTTTCGCTGTGTTCGGGGTGAGATTGTTCTCGATAGGAGACAGACAGTTTGTTGACTATAATTGTTGTGGTTGTCCTCTTGTTTCCCTATGTGTTCGGTGTGAGGTTGATCTCGATAGTAGGTAGATGGTGGGCTGACTATAATTGTTGTTTTTGTCCTCTTGTTTCCCTGTGTGTTCGGTGTGAGGTTGGTCTCGATAGGAGACAGACAGTGGGCTGACTATAACTGTTGTTGTTGTCCTCTTGTTTCCCTGTGTTCGGGATGAGATTGTTCTCGATAGGAGACAGACAGTTGGATGACTATAATTGTTGTGGTTGTCCTCTTGTTTCCCTGTGAGTTCGGGGTGAGGTTGGTCTCGATAAGAGACAGACAGTGAGCTGATTATAATTGTTGTTGTTGTCCTCTTGTTTCCCTGTGTGATCGGGGTGATGTTGGTTTCGATAGGAGACAGACAGTGGGCTGACTATAATTGCTGTTGTTGTCTTCTTGTTTCCTTGTGTGTTCGGGGTGAGATTGTTCTAGATAGGAGTCAGATGGTGGGCTGACTATAATTGTTGTTGTTGTCCTCTTGTTTCCCTGTGTGTTCGGTGTGAGGTTGGTCTCGATAGGAGACAGACAGTTAGCTGACTAAAATTGTTGTTGTTGTCCACTTGTTTCCCTGTGTGTTCGGGGTGCTGTTGGTTTCGATAGGAGACAGACAGTGGGCTGACTATAATTGTTGTTGTTGTGCTCTTGTTTCCCTGTGTTCGGAGTGAGATTATTCTCGATAGGAGACATACAGTTGGTTGAATATAATTGTTGTGATTGTCCTCTTGTTTCCCTGTGTGTTCGGGGTGAGGTTGGTCTCGATAAGAGACAGACAGTGAGCTGACTATAATTGTTGTTGTAGTCCTCTTGTTTCCCTGTGTGTTCGGGGCGATGTTGGTTTCGATAGGAGAGAGACAGTGGGCTGACTATAATTGTTGTTGTTGTCCTCTTGAATCCCTGTTTTCGGGATGACGTTGGTCTCGATAGGAGACAGACAGTGGCTGACTATAATTGTTGTTATTGTCCTCTTGTTTCCCTGTATGTTCGCTGTGAGGTTGGTCTCGATAAGAGACAGACAGTTGGTTGATTATAATTGTTGTTGTTGTCCTCTTGTTTCCCTGTGTTCGGGATGACGTTGGTCTCGATAGGAGACAGACAGAGGGCTGACTATAATTGTTGTTTATATACTCTTGTTTCCCTCTGTTCGGGTGACGTTGGTCTCGATAGGAGACAGACAGTGGGTTGACTATAAGTGTTGTTGTTGTACTCTTGTTTCCCTGTGTGTCCGGGGTGAGGTTGGTCTCGATAGGAGAGAGACAGTGGGTTGACTATAATTTTTGTTGTTATCCTCTTGTTTCCCTGTGTGTTCGGGGTGAGTTTGGTCTCGACAGGAGACAGACAGTTGGCTGACTATAATTGTTGTGGTTGTCCTTTTGTTTCCCTGTGTTCGGGGTGACGTTGGTCTCGATAGGAGACAGACAGAGGGATGACCATAATTGTTGTATATATCCTCTTATTTCCAAGTGTATTCGGGTGATGTTTGTGTCGATAGGAGACAGACAGTGGTTGACTATAGTTGTTGTTGTTTTCCTCTTATTTCCCTGTGTTCGGGATGACGTTGGTTTCGATAGGAGGCAGCCAGTGGGTTGATTAAAATTGATTCCCTGTGTGTTCGGGGTGATGTTGGTCTCGATAGGAGACAGACAGTGGGCTGACTATAATTGTTGTTGTCCTCTTGCTTCCCTGTGTTCGGGGTGACGTTGGTTTCGATAGGAGACAGGCACTGGGCTGACTATAATTGTTGTTGTCGTCCTCTTGTTTCCCTGTGTTGGGGGTGAGGTTGGTATTGATAGGAGACAGACAGAGGGTTGACTAAAATTGATTCCCTGTCTCTTCGGGGAGATGTTGGTCTCGATAGGAGACAGACAGAGGGCTGACTATAATTGTTGTGGTTGTTTTCTTGTTTCCCTGTGTTCGGGGTGACGTTGGTTTCGATAGGAGACAGACAGAGGGCTGACTATAATTGTTGTTGTTGTCTTCTTGTTTCCCTGTGTTCGGGGTGAAGTTGTTGTCGATAGGAGACAGACAGTGGGTTGATTAAAATTGATTCCCTGGGTGTTCGGGGTGATGTTGGTCTCGATAGGAAATCGACAGTTGGTTGACTATAATTGTTGTTGTTGTCCTGTTGGTTCCCTGTGTGTCCGGGGTGAGGTTGGTGTCGATAGGAGACAGACAATTGGCTGACTATAATTGTTGTTGTTGTTTCCCCCCCACTGTGTTTGGGGTGACGTTGGTCTCGATAGGAGACATACAGTGGGTTGATTATAATTTTTGTTGTTGTCTTCTTGTTTCCCTGTGTTCGGGATGACGTTGGTCTCGATAGGAGACAGACAGTGGCTGACTATAATTTTTGTTGTTGTCCTCTTGTTTCCCTGTGTGTTCGAGGTGAGGTTGGTCTCGATAGGAAACAGACAGAGGGCTGACTATCATTGTTGTTGATATCCTCTTGTTTCCCTGTATGTTCAGGGTAACGTTAATCTCGATAGAAGACAGACAGTGGGCTGACTATAATTGTTGTTGTTGTCCTCTTGTTTCCCTGTGTTCGGGGTGACATTGGCCTCGGTAGGAGACATACAGTGGATTGAGTATAATTGTTGTTGTTGTCCACTTGTTTCCCTGTGTTCGCGATGACGTAGGTCTCTATAGGAGTCAAACAGTGGCTGACTATAATTGTTGTTGTTGTCCTCTTGTTTCCCTGTGTTCGGGATGACGTTGGTCTGGATAGGAGACAGACAGAAGGCTGACTATAATTGTTTTTGATATCCTCTTGTTTCCCTGTGTGTTCGGGGTGACGTTGGTCTCGATAGGAGACAGACAGTGGGCTGACTATAATTGTTGTTGTAGTCCTCTTGTTTCCCTGTGTGTTCGGGGCAATGTTGGTTTCGATAGGAGACAGACAGTGGGCTGACTATAATTGTTGTTGTTGTCCTCTTGAATCCCTGTTTTCGGGATGACGTTGGTCTCGATAGGAGACAGACAGTGGCTGACTATAATTGTTGTTATTGTCCTCTTGTTTCCCTGTATGTTCGCTGTGAGGTTGGTCTCGATAAGAGACAGACAGTCGGTTGATTATAATTGTTTTTGTTGTCCTCTTGTTTCCCTGCGTTCGGGATGACGTTGGTCTCGATAGGAGACAGACAGAGGGCTGACTATAATTGTTGTTGATATCCTCTTGTTGCCCTGTGTGTTCGGGGTGACGTTGGTTTCGATAGGAGACAGACAGTTGGTTGATTATAATTGTTGTTGTTGTCCTCTTGTTTCCCTGTGTTCGGGATGACGTTGGTCTCGATAGGAGACAGACAGAGGACTGACTATAATTGTTGTTTATATCCTCTTGTTTCCCTCTGTTCGGGTGACGTTGGTCTCGATAGGAGACAGACAGTGGGTTGACTATAAGTGTTGTTGTTGTACTCTTGTTTCCCTGTGTGTCCAGGGTGAGGTTGGTCTCGATAGGAGAGAGACAGTGGGTTGACTATAATTTTTTTTTTTCCTCTTGTTTCCCTGTGTGTTCGGGGTGAGTTTGGTCTCGACAGGAGACAGACAGTTGGCTGACTATAATTGTTGTGGTTGTCCTTTTGTTTCCCTGTGTTCGGGGTGACGTTGGTCTCGATAGGAGACAGACAGTGGGCTGACAATAAATGTTGTTGTTTTCCTCTTGTTTCCCTGTGTTCGGGGTGACGTTGGTCTCGATAGGAGACAGACAGAGGGATGACCATAATTGTTGTTTATATCCTCTTATTTCCAAGTGTATTCGGGTGATGTTGGTGTCGATAGGAGACAGACAGTGGTTGACTATAATTGTTGTTGTTTTCCTCTTATTTCCCTGTGTTCGTGATGACGTTGGTCTCGATAGGAGACAGACAGAGGGCTGAATATAATTGTTGTTGTTGTCCTCTTGTTTCCCTGCGTTCGGGACGACGTTGGTCTCGATAGGAGACAGACAGAGGGCTGACTATAATTGTTGTTGATATCCTCTTGTTGCCCTGTGTGTTCGGGGTGACGTTGGTCTCGATAGGGGAGAGACAGTGGGTTGACTATAATTGTTGTTGTTGTCCTCTTGTTTCCCTCTGTTCGGGTGACGTTGGTCTCGATAGGAGACAGACAGAGGGCTGACTATAATTGTTGTTTATATATTCTTGTTTCCCTATGTTCGGGTGGCGTTGGTCTCGATAGGAGACAGACAGTGGGTTGACTATAAGTGTTGTTGTTGTACTCTTGTTTCCCTGTGTGTCCGGGTTGAGGTTGGTCTCGATAGGAGAGAGACAGTGGGTTGACTATAAGTGTTGTTGTTGTACTCTTGTTTCCCTGTGTGTCCGGGGTGAGGTTGGTCTCGACAGGAGACAGACAGTGGGTTGACTATAATTTTTGTTGTTGTCCTCTTCTTTCCCTGTGTGTCCAGGGTGAGGTTGGTCTCGATAGGAGAGAGACAGTGGGTTGACTATAATTTTTGTTGTTGTCCTCTTGTTTCCCTGTGTGTTCGGGGTGAGTTTGGTCTCGACAGGAGACAGACAGTTGGCTGACTATAATTGTTGTGGTTGTCCTTTTGTTTCCCTGTGTTCGGGGTGACGTTGGTCTCGATTAGAGACAGACAGTGGGCTGACTATAATTGTTGTTGTAGTCCTCTTGTTTCCCTGTGTGTTCGGGGCGATGTTGGTTTCGATAGGAGACAGACAGTGGGCTGACTATAATTGATGTTGTTGTCCTCTTGAATCCCTGTTTTCGGGATGACGTTGGTCTCGATAGGAGACAGACAGTGGCTGACTATAATTGTTGTTATTGTCCTCTTGTTTCCCTGTATGTTCGCTGTGAGGTTGGTCTCGATAAGAGACAGACAGTTGGTTGATTATAATTGTTGTTGTTGTCCTCTTGTTTCCCTGCGTTCGGGATGACGTTGGTCTCGATAGGAGACAGACAGAGGGCTGACTATAATTGTTGTTGATATCCTCTTGTTGCCCTGTGTGTTCGGGGTGACGTTGGTCTCGATAGGAGACAGACAGTTGGTTGATTATAATTGTTGTTGTTGTCCTCTTGTTTCCCTGTGTTCGGGATGACGTTGGTCTCGATAGGAGACAGACAGAGGGCTGACTATAATTGTTGTTTATATACTCTTGTTTCCCTGTGTTCGGGTGACGTTGCTCTCGATAGGAGACAGACAGTGGGTTGACTATAAGTGTTGTTGTTGTACTCTTGTTTCCCTGTGTGTCCGGGGTGAGGTTGGTCTCGATAGGAGAGAGACAGTGGGTTGACTATAATTTTTGTTGTTGTCCTCTTGTTTCCCTGTGTGTTCGGGGTGAGTTTGGTCTCGACAGGAGTCAGACAGTTGGCTGACTATAATTGTTGTGGTTGTCCTTTTGTTTCCCTGTGTTCGGGGTGACGTTGGTCTCGATAGGAGACAGACAGTGGGCTGACAATAAAGGTTGTTGTTGTCCTCTTGTTTCCCTGTGTTCGGGATGACGTTGGTCTCGATAGGAGACAGACAGAGGGATGACCATAATTGTTGTTTATATCCTCTTATTTCCAAGTGTATTCGGGTGATGTTGGTGTCGATAGGAGACAGACAGTGGTTGACTATAATTGTTGTTGTTTTCCTCTTATTTCCCTGTGTTCGGGATGACGTTGGTCTCGATAGGAGACAGACAGAGGGCTGAATATAATTGTTGTGGTTGTCCTCTTGTTTCCCAGTGTTCGGGGTGACGTTGGTTTCGATAGGAGACAGGCAGTGGGTTGATTAAAATTGATTCCCTGTGTGTTCGGGGTGATGTTGGTCTCGATAGGAGACCTACAGTTGGTTGACTATAATTGTTGTTGATATCCTCTTGTTGCCCTGTGTGTTCGGGGTGACGTTGGTCTGGATAGGAGACAGACAGTTGGTTGATTATAATTGTTGTTGTTGTCCTCTTGTTTCCCTGTGTTCGGGATGACGTTGGTCTCTATAGGAGACAGACAGAGGGCTGACTATAATTGTTGTTTATATCCTCTTGTTTCCCTGTGTTCGGGATGACGTTGGTCTCGATAGGAGACAGACAGTGGCTGACTAAAATTGTTGTTATTGTCCTCTTGTCTCCCTGTATGTTCGCTGTGAGGTTGGTCTCGATAAGAGACAGACAGTTGGTTGATTATAATTGTTGTTGTTGTCCTCTTGTTTCCCTACGTTCGGGACGACGTTGGTCTCGATAGGAGACAGACAGAGGGCTGACTATAATTGTTGTTGATATCCTCTTGTTGCCCTGTGTGTTCGGGGTGACGTTGGTCTCGATAGGGGAGAGACAGTGGGTTGACTATAATTGTTGTTGTTGTCCTCTTGTTTCCCTCTGTTCGGGTGACGTTGGTCTCGATAGGAGACAGACAGAGAGCTGACTATAATTGTTGTTTATATATTCTTGTTTCCCTGTGTTCGGGTGGCGTTGGTCTCGATAGGAGACAGACAGTGGGTTGACTATAAGTGTTGTAGTTGTACTCTTGTTTCCCTGTGTGTCCGGGTTGAGGTTGGTCTCGATAGGAGAGAGACAGTGGGTTGACTATAAGTGTTGTTGTTGTACTCTTGTTTCCCTGTGTGTCCGGGGTGAGGTTGGTCTCGACAGGAGACAGACAGTGGGTTGACTATAATTTTTGTTGTTGTCCTCTTCTTTCCCTGTGTGTCCAGGGTGAGGTTGGTCTCGATAGGAGAGAGACAGTGGGTTGACTATAATTTTTGTTGTTGTCCTCTTGTTTCCCTGTGTGTTCGGGGTGAGTTTGGTCTCGACAGGAGACAGACAGTTGGCTGACTATAATTGTTGTGGTTGTCCTTTTGTTTCCCTGTGTTCGGGGTGACGTTGGTCTCGATAGGAGACAGACAGTGGGCTGACTATAATTGTTGTTGTTGTCCTCTTGTTTCCCTGTGTTCGGGATGACGTTGGTCTCGATAGGAGACAGACAGAGGGATGACCATAATTGTTGTTTATATCCTCTTATTTCCAAGTGTATTCGGGTGATGTTGGTGTCGATAGGAGACAGAGAGTGGTTGACTATAATTGTTGTTGTTTTCCTCTTATTTCCCTGTGTTCGGGATGACGTTGGTTTCGATAGGAGACAGGCAGTGGGTTGATTAAAATTGATTCCCTGTGTGTTCGGGGTGATGTTGGTCTCGATAGGAGACAGACAGTGGGCTGACTATAATTGTTGTTGTCCTCTTGCTTCCCTGTGTTCGGGGTGACGTTGGTTTCGATAGGAGACAGGCACTGGGCTGACTATAATTGTTGTTGTCGTCCTCTTGTTTCCCTGTGTTGAGGGTGAGGTTGGTATTGATAGGAGACAGACAGAGGGTTGATTAAAATTGATTCCCTGTCTCTTCGGGGAGATGTTGGTCTCGATAGGAGACAGACAGAGGGCTGACTATAATTGTTGTGGTTGTTTTCTTGTTTCCCTGTGTTCGGGGTGACGTTGGTTTCGATAGGAGACAGACAGAGGGCTGACTATAATTGTTGTTGTTGTCTTCTTGTTTCCCTGTGTTCGGGGTGAAGTTGTTGTCGATAGGAGACAGACAGTGGGATGATTAAAATTGATTCCCTGGGTGTTCGGGGTGATGTTGGTCTCGATAGGAAATCGACAGTTGGTTGACTATAATTGTTGTTGTTGTCCTGTTGGTTCCCTGTGTGTCCGGGGTGAGGTTGGTGTCGATAGGAGACAGACAATTGGCTGACTATAATTGTTGTTGTTGTTTCCCCCCCCCTGTGTTTGGGGTGACGTTGGTCTCGATAGGAGACATACAGTGGGTTGATTATAATTGTTGTTGTTGTCTTCTTGTTTCCCTGTGTTCGGGATGACGTTGGTCTCGATAGGAGACAGACAGTGGCTGACTATAATTTTTGTTGTTGTCCTCTTGTTTCCCTGTGTGTTCGGGGTGAGGTTGGTCTCGATAGGAAACAGACAGAGGGCTGACTATAATTGTTGTTGATATCCTCTTGTTTCCCTGTATGTTCAGGGTAACGTTAATCTCGATAGAAGACAGACAGTGGGCTGACTATAATTGTTGTTGTTGTCCTCTTGTTTCCCTGTGTTCGGGGTGACATTGGCCTCGATAGGAGACATACAGTGGATTGAGTATAATTGTTGTTGTTGTCCACTTGTTTCCCTGTGTTCGCGATGACGTAGGTCTCTATAGGAGTCAGACAGTGGCTGACTATAATTGTTGTTGTTGTCCTCTTGTTTCCCTGTGTTCGGGATGACGTTGGTCTGGATAGGAGACAGACAGAAGGCTGACTATAATTGTTTTTGATATCCTCTTGTTTCCCAGTGTGTTCGGGGTGACGTTGGTCTCGATAGGAGACAGACAGTGGGCTGACTATAATTGTTGTTGTAGTCCTCTTGTTTCCCTGTGTGTTCGGGGCGATGTTGGTTTCGATAGGAGACAGACAGTGGGCTGACTATAATTGTTGTTGTTGTCCTCTTGAATCCCTGTTTTCGGGATGACGTTGGTCTCGATAGGAGACAGACAGTGGCTGACTATAATTGTTGTTATTGTCCTCTTGTTTCCCTGTATGTTCGCTGTGAGGTTGGTCTCGATAAGAGACAGACAGTTGGTTGATTATAATTGTTGTTGTTGTCCTCTTGTTTCCCTGCGTTCGGGATGACGTTGGTCTCGATAGGAGACAGACAGAGGGCTGACTATAATTGTTGTTGATATCCTCTTGTTGCCCTGTGTGTTCGGGGTGACGTTGGTCTCGATAGGAGACAGACAGTTGGTTGATTATAATTGTTGTTGTTGTCCTCTTGTTTCCCTGTGTTCGGGATGACGTTGGTCTCGATAGGAGACAGACAGAGGGCTGACTATAATTGTTGTTTATATCCTCTTGTTTCCCTCTGTTCGGGTGACGTTGGTCTCGATAGGAGACAGACAGTGGGTTGACTATAAGTGTTGTTGTTGTACTCTTGTTTCCCTGTGTGTCCGGGGTGAGGTTGGTCTCGATAGGAGAGATACAGTGGGTTGACTATAATTTTTTTTTTGTCCTCTTGTTTCCCTGTGTGTTCGGGGAGAGTTTGGTCTCGACAGGAGACAGACAATTGGCTGACTATAATTGTTGTGGTTGTCCTTTTGTTTCCCTGTGTTCGGGGTGACGTTGGTCTCGATAGGAGACAGACAGTGGGCTGACAATAAATGTTGTTGTTGTCCTATTGTTTCCCTGTGTTCGGGATGACGTTGGTCTCGATAGGAGACAGACAGAGGGATGACCATAATTGTTGTTTATATCCTCTTATTTCCAAGTGTATTCGGGTGATGTTGGTGTCGATAGGAGAGAGACAGTGGTTGACTATAATTGTTGTTGTTTTCCTCTTATTTCCATGTGTTCGGGATGACGTTGGTTTCGATAGGAGACAGGCAGTGGGTTGATTAAAATTGATTCCCTGTGTGTTCGGGGTGATGTTGGTCTCGATAGGAGACAGACAGAGGGCTGACTATAATTGTTGTGGTTGTTTTCTTGTTTCCCTGTGTTTAGGGGTGACGTTGGTTTCGATAGGAGACAGACAGAGGGCTGACTATAATTGTTGTTGTTGTCTTCTTGTTTCCCTTTGAGTTCGGGGTGAGGTTGGTCTCTATAAGAGACAGACAGTGAGCTGATTATAATTGTTGTTGTTGTCCTCTTGTTTCCCTGTGTGATCGGGGTGATGTTGGTTTCGATAGGAGACAGACAGTGGGCTGACTATAATTGCTGTTGTTGTCTTCTTGTTTCCCTGTGTGTTCGGGGTGAGATTGTTCTAGATAGGAGGCAGATGGTGGGCTGACTATAATTGTTGTTGTTGTCCTCTTGTTTCCCTGTCTGTTCGGTGTGAGGTTGGTCTCGATAGGAGACAGACAGTTAGCTGACTAAAATTGTTGTTATTGTCCACTTGTTTCCCTGTGTGTTCGGGGTGCTGTTGGTTTCGATAGGAGACAGACAGTGGGCTGACTATAATTGTTGTTGTTGTGCTCTTGTTTCCCTGTGTTCGGAGTGAGATTATTCTCGATAGGAGACATACAGTTGGTTGAATATAATTGTTGTGATTGTCCTCTTGTTTCCCTGTGTGTTCGGGGTGAGGTTGGTCTCGATAAGAGACAGACAGTGAGCTGACTATAATTGTTGTTGTAGTCCTCTTGTTTCCCTGTGTGTTCGGGGCGATGTTGGTTTCGATAGGAGACAGACAGTGGGCTGACTATAATTGTTGTTGTTGTCCTCTTGAATCCCTGTTTTCGGGATGACGTTGGTCTCGATAGGAGACAGACAGTGGCTGACTATAATTGTTGTTATTGTCCTCTTATTTCTCTGTATGTTCGCTGTGAGGTTGGTCTCGATAAGAGACAGACAGTTGATTGATGGTAATTGTTGTTGTTGTCCTCTTGTTTCCCTGCGTTCGGGATGACGTTGGTCTCGATAGGAGACAGACAGAGGGCTGACTATAATTGTTGTTGATATCCTCTTGTTGCCCTGTGTGTTCGGGGTGACGTTGGTCTCGATAGGAGACAGACAGTTGGTTGATTATAATTGTTGTTGTTGTCCTCTTGTTTCCCTGTGTTCGGGATGACGTTGGTTTCGATAGGAGACAGACAGAGGGCTGACTATAATTGTTGTTTATATCCTCTTGTTTCCCTGTGTTCGGGATGACGTTGGTCTCGATAGGAGACAGACAGTGGCTGACTATAATTGTTGTTATTGTCCTCTTGTTTCCCTGTATGTTCGCTGTGAGGTTGGTCTCGATAAGAGACAGACAGTTGATTGATTATAATTGTTGTTGTTGTCCTCTTGTTTCCCTGCGTTCGGGACGACGTTGGTCTCGATAGGAGACAGACAGAGGGCTGACTATAATTGTTGTTGATATCCTCTTGTTGCCCTGTGTGTTCGGGGTGACGTTGGTCTCGATAGGAGAGAGACAGTGGGTTGACTATAATTGTTGTTGTTGTCCTCTTGGTTCCCTCTGTTCGGGTGACGTTGGTCTCGATAGGAGACAGACAGAGGGATGACTATAATTGTTGTTTATATCCTCTTATTTCCATGTGTATTCGGGTGATGTTGGTGTCGATAGGAGACAGACAGAGGGATGACTATAATTGTTGTTTATATCCTCTTATTTCCATGTGTATTCGGGTGATGTTGGTGTCGATAGGAGACAGACAGTGGTTGACTATAATTGTTGTTGTTTTCCTCTTATTTCCCTGTGTTCGGGATGACGTTGGTCTCGATAGGAGACAGACAGAGGGCTCAATTTAATTGTTGTGGTTGTCCTCTTGTTTCCCAGTGTTCGGGGTGACGTTGGTTTCGATAGGAGACAGACAGTGGGCTGACTATAATTGTTGTTGTCCTCTTGTTTCCCTGTGTTCGGGGTGAGGATACGAGACACACACTAGCTTAAGTATATGTGATGTTGTTGTCCTCTTGTTTCCCTGTGTGTTCAGGGTGAGGTTGGTCTCGACAGGTGAAAGACAGTGGGTTGACTATAATTGTTGTTGTTGTCCTCTTGTTTCCCTGTGTGTTTAAGGTGAGGTTGGTCTCGATAGGAGACAGACAGTGGGTTGACTATAATTGTTGTTGTTGTCCTCTTGAATCCCTGTGTTCGGGATGACGTTGGTCTCGATAGGAGACAGGCAGTGGGCTGACTATAATTATTGTGGTTGTCCTTTTGTTTCCTTGTGTTCGGGGTGACGTTGGTTTCGATAGGAGACAAGCAGTGGGCTGACTATCAATGTTGTTGTTGGCCTCTTCTTTCCCTGTGTTTGGGGTGAGGTTGGCGTCGATAGGAGACAGACAGTGGTTTGACTAAAATTGTTTCCCTGTGTGTTCGGAGTGAGATTGATCTCGATAGGAGACAGACACTGGGTTGACTATAAGTGTTGATGTTGTCCTCTTGTTTCCCTTTGTCCTGGGTGACGTTGGTTTCGATGTGAGACAGGCACTGGGCTGACTATAATTGTTGTTGTCGTCCTCTTGTTTCCCTGTGTTGGGGGTGAGGTTGGTGTTGATAGGAGACAGACAGTGGGTTGACTAAAATTGATTCCCTGTCTCTCCGGGGAGATGTTGGTCTCGATAGGAGACAGACAGAGGGCTGACTATAATTTTTGTTGTTGTCCTCTTGTTTCCCTGTGTGTTCGGGGTGAGTTTGGTCTCGACAGGAGACAGACAGTTGGCTGACTATAATTGTTGTGGTTGTCCTTTTGTTTCCCTGTGTTCGGGGTGACGTTGGTCTCGATAGGAGACAGACAGTGGGCTGACAATAAATGTTGTTGTTGTCCTCTTGTTTCCCTGTGTTCGGGATGACGTTGGTCTCGATAGGAGACAGACAGAGGGATGACTATAATTGTTGTTTATATCCTCTTATTTCCATGTGTATTCGGGTGATGTTGGTGTCGATAGGAGACAGACAGTGGTTGACTATAATTGTTGTTGTTTTCCTCTTATTTCCCTGTGTTCGGGGTGACGTTGGTCTCGATAGGAGACAGACAGAGGGCTGAATATAATTGTTGTGGTTGTCCTCTTGTTTCCCAGTGTTCGGGGTGACGTTGGTTTCGATAGGAGACAGGCAGTGGGTTGATTAAAATTGATTCCCTGTGTGTTCGGGGTGATGTTGGTCTCGATAGGAGACAGATATTGGGCTGAATATAATTGTTGTTGTCCTCTTGTTTCCCTGTGTTCGGGGTGAGGATACGAGACACACACTAGCTTAAGTATATGTGATGTTGTTGTCCTCTTGTTTCCCTGTGTGTTCAGGGTGAGGTTGGTCTCGATAGGTGACAGACAGTGGGTTTACTATAATTGTTGTTGTTGTCCTCTTGTTTCCCTGTGTGTTCAGGATGAGGTTGGTCTCGATAGGAGACAGACAGTGGGTTGACTATAATTGTTGTTGTTGTCCTCTTCAATCCCTGTGTTCGGGATGACGTTGGTTTCGATAGGAGACAGGCAGTGGGCTGAATATAATTGTTGTGGTTGTCCTTTTGTTTCCCTGTGTTCGGGGTGACGTTGGTTTCGATAGGAGACAGGCAGTGGGCTCACTATCAATGTTGTTGTTGGCCTCTTGTTTCCCTGTATTTGGGGTGAGATTGGCGTGGATAGGAGACAGACAGTGGTTTGACTAAAATTGTTTCCCTGTGTGTTCGGAGTGAGACTGATCTCGATAGGAGACAGACACTGGGTTGACTATAAGTGTTGTTGTTGTCTTCTTGTTTCCCTTTGTTCTGGGTGACGTTGGTTTCGATAGGAGACAGACACTGGGTTGACTATAATTGTTGTTGTCGTCCTCTTGTTTCCCTGTGTTGGGGGTGAGGGTGGTGTTGATAGGAGACAGACAGTGGGTTGACTAAAATTGATTCCCTATCTCTTCGGGGAGATGTTGGTCTCGATAGGAGACAGACAGAGGGCTGACTATAATTGTTGTGGTTGTCTTCTTGTTTCCCTGTGTTCGGGGTGACGTTGGTTTCGATAGGAGACAGACAGAGGGCTGACTATAATTGTTGTTGTTGTCTTCTTGTTTCCCTGTGTTCGGGGTGAAGTTGTTGTCGATAGGAGACAGTCAGTGGGTTGATTAAAATTGATTCCCTAGGTGTTCGGGGTGATGTTGGTCTCGATAGGAGATCGACAGTTGGTTGACTATAATTGTTGTTGTTGTCCTGTTGGTTCCCTGTGTGTCCGGGGTGAGGTTGGTGTCGATAGGAGACAGACAGTTGGCTGACTATAATTGTTGTTGTTGTTTTATCCCCCCCCCTGTGTTTGGGGTGACGTTGGTCTCGATAGGAGACATACAGTGGGTTGATTATAATTGTTGTTGTTGTCTTCTTGTTTCCCTGTGTTCGGGATGATGTTGGTCTCGATAGGAGACAGACAGTGGCTGACTATAATTTTTGTTGTTGTCCTCTTGTTTCCCTGTGTGTTCGGGGTGAGGTTGGTCTCGATAGGAAACAGACAGAGGGCTGACTATAATTGTTGTTGATATCTTCTTGTTTCCCTGTATGTTCGGGGTAACGTTAATCTCGATAGAAGACAGACAGTGGGCTGACTATAATTGTTGTTGTTGTCCTCTTGTTTCCCTGTGTTCGGGGTGACATTGGTCTCGATAGGAGACATACAGTGGATTGACTATAATTGTTGTTGTTGTCCACTTGTTTCCCTGTGTTCGCGATGACGTTGGTCTCTATAGGAGTCAGACAGTGGCTGACTATAATTGTTGTTGTTGTCCTCTTGTTTCCCTGTGTTCGGGATGACGTTGGTCTGGATAGGAGACAGACAGAAGGCTGACTATAATTGTTTTTGATATCCTCTGATTTCCCTGTGTGTTCGGGGTGACGTTGGTCTCGATAGGAGACAGACAGTGGGCTGACTATAATTGTTATTGTTGTCCTCTTGTTTCCCTGTGTTCGGGGTGAGGTTGGTGTCGATAGGAGACAGACAGTGGGTTGACTAAAATTGTTTCCTTGTGTGTTCGGGGTGACGTTGGTCTCTATAGGAGACATACAGTGGCTGACTATAATTGTTGTTGTTGTCCTCTTGAATCCCTGTGTTCGGGATGACTTTTGTCTCGATAGGAGACAGGCAGTGGGCTGAATATAATTGTTGTGGTTGTCCTTTTGTTTCCTTGTGTTCGGGGTGACGTTGGTTTCGATAGGAGACAGGCAGTGGGCTGACTATCAATGTTGTTGTTGGCCTCTTGTTTCCCTGTGTTTGGGGTGAGGTTGGCGTCGATAGGAGACAGACAGTGGTTTGACTAAAATTGTTTCCCTGTGTGTTCGGAGTGAGATTGATCTCGATAGGAGACAGACACTGGGTTGACTATAAATGTTGTTGTTGTCCTCTTGTTTCCCTTTGTCCTGGGTGACGTTGGTTTCGATGTGAGACAGGCACTGGGCTGACTATAATTGTTGTTGTTGTCCTCTTGTTTCCCAGTTAGTTCGGGGTGAGGTTGGTCTCGATAGTAGGCAGATGGTGGGCTGACTATAATTGTTGTGGTTGTCCTCTTGTCTCCCTGTGTGTTCGGGGTGAGGTTGGTCTCGATAGTAGGCAGATGGTGGGCTGACTATAAGTGTTGTTGTTGTCCTCTTGTTTCCCTGTGTGTTCGGGGTGACGTTGGTCTCGATAGGAGACAGACAGTGAGCTGACTATAATTGTTGTTGTTGTCCTCTTGTTTCCCTGTGTGTTCGGGGTGATGTTGGTTTCGATAGGAGACAGACAGTGGACTGACTATAATTGTTGTTGTTTTCCTCTTGTTTCGCTGTGTTCGGGGTGAGATTGTTCTCGATAGGAGACAGACAGTTTGTTGACTATAATTGTTGTGGTTGTCCTCTTGTTTCCCTGTGTGCTCGGGGTGAGGTTGATCTCGATAGTAGGCAGATGGTGGGCTGACTATAATTGTTGTGGTTGTCCTCTTGTCTCCCTGTGTGTTCGGGGTGAGGTTGGTCTCGATAGGAGGCAGATGGTGGGCTGACTATAAGTGTTGTTGTTGTCCTCTTGTTTCCCTGTGTGTTCGGGGTGACGTTGGTCTCGATAGGAGACAGACAGTGAGCTGACTATAATTGTTGTTGTTGTCCTCTTGTTTCCCTGTGTGTTCGGGGTGATGGTGGTTTCGATAGGAGACAGACAGTGGACTGACTATAATTGTTGTTGTTTTCCTCTTGTTTCGCTGTGTTCGGGGTGAGATTGTTCTCGATAGGAGACAGACAGTTTGTTGACTATAATTGTTGTGGTTGTCCTCTTGTTTCCCTGTGTGTTCGGGGTGAAGTTGATCTCGATAGTAGGTAGATGGTGGGCTGACTATAATTGTTGTTGTTGTCCTCTTGTTTCCCTGTGTGTTCGGTGTGAGGTTGGTCTAGATAGGAGACAGACAGTGGGCTGACTATAACTGTTGTTGATGTCCTCTTGTTTCCCTGTATTCGGGGTGAGATTGTTCTCGATAGGAGACAGACAGTTGGATGACTATACTTGTTGTGGTTGTCCTCTTGTTTCCCTGTGAGTTCGGGGTGAGGTTGGTCTCGATAAGAGACAGACAGTGAGCTGATTATAATTGTTGTTGTTGTCCTCTTGTTTCCCTGTGTGATCGGGGTGATGTTGGTTTCGATAGGAGACAGGCAGTGGGTTGATTAAAATTGATTCCCTGTGTGTTCGGGGTGATGTTGGTCTCGATAGGAGACATACAGTGGGCTGACTATAATTGTTGTTGTCCTCTTGTTTCCCTGTGTTCGAGGTGAGGATACGAGACACACACTAGCTTGAGTATATGTGATGTTGTTGTCCTCTTGTTTCCCTGTGTGTTCAGGGTGAGGTTGGTCTCGACAGGTGAAAGACAGTGGGTTGACTATAATTGTTGTTGTTGTCCTCTTGTTTCCCTGTTTGTTTAGGGTGAGGTTCGTCTCGATAGGAGACAGACAGTGGGTTGACTATAATTGTTGTTGTTGTCCTCTTGAATCCCTGTGTTCGGGATGACGTTGGTCTCGATAGGAGACAGGCAGTGGGCTGACTATAATTGATGTGGTTGTCCTTTTGTTTCCTTGTGTTCGGGGTGACGTTGGTTTCGATAGGAGACAGGCAGTGGGCTGACTATCAATGTTGTTGTTGGCCTCTTGTTTCCCTGTGTTTGGGGTGAGGTTGGCGTCGATAGGAGACAGAAAGTGGTTTGACTAAAATTGTTTCCCTGTGTGTTCGGAGTGAGATTGATCTCGATAGGAGACAGACACTGGGTTGACTATAAGTGTTGTTGTTGTCCTCTTGTTTCCCTTTGTCCTGTGTGACGTTGGTTTCGATGTGAGACAGGCACTGGGCTGACTATAATTGTTGTTGTCGTCCTCTTGTTTCCCTGTGTTGGGGGTGAGGTTGGTGTTGATAGGAGACAGACAGTGGGTTGACTAAAATTGATTCCCTGTCTCTTCGGGGAGATGTTGGTCTCGATAGGAGACAGACAGAGGGCTGACTATAATTTGTGTTGTTGTCCTCTTGTTTCCCTGTGTGTTCGGGGTGAGTTTGGTCTCGACAGGAGACAGACAGTTGGCTGACTATAATTGTTGTGGTTGTCCTTTTGTTTCCCTGTGTTCGGGGTGACGTTGGTCTCGATAGGAGACAGACATTGGGCTGACAATAAATGTTGTTGTTGTCCTCTTGTTTCCCTGTGTTCGGGATGACGTTGGTCTCGATAGGAGACAGACAGAGGGATGACTATAATTGTTGTTTATATCCTCTTATTTCCATGTGTATTCGGGTGATGTTGGTGTCGATAGGAGAGACAGTGGTTGACTATAATTGTTGTTGTTTTCCTCTTATTTCCCTGTGTTCGGGGTGACATTGGTCTCGATAGGAGACAGACAGAGGGCTGAATATAATTGTTGTGGTTGTCCTCTTGTTTCCCAGTGTTCGGGGTGACGTTGGTTTCGATAGGAGACAGGCAGTGGGTTGATTAAAATTGATTCCCTGTGTGTTCGGGGTGATGTTGGACTCGATAGGAGACAAATATTGGGCTGACTATAATTGTTGTTGTCCTCTTGTTTCCCTGTGTTCGGGGTGAGGATACGAGACACACACTAGCTTGAGTATATGTGATGTTGTTGTCCTCTTGTTTCCCTGTGTGTTCAGGGTGAGGTTGGTCTCGATAGGTGACAGACAGTGGGTTTACTATAATTGTTGTTGTTGTCCTCTTGTTTCCCTGTGTGTTCAGGGTGAGGTTGGTCTCGATAGGAGACAGACAGTGGGTTGACTGTAATTGTTGTTGTTGTCCTCTTCAATCCCTGTGTTCGGGATGACGTTGGTCTCGATAGGAGACAGGCATTGGGCTGACTATAATTGTTGTGGTTGTCCTTTTGTTTCCCTGTGTTCGGGGTGACGTTGATTTCGATAGGAGACAGGCAGTGGGCTGACTATCAATGTTGTTGTTGGCCTCTTGTTTCCCTGTATTTGGGGTGAGGTTGGCGTCGATAGGTGACAGACAGTGATTTGACTAAAATTGTTTCCCTGTGTGTTCGGAGTGAGACTGATCTCGATAGGAGACAGACACTGGGTTGACTATAAGTGTTGTTGTTGTCCTCTTGTTTCCCATTGTTCTGGGTGACGTTGGTTTCGATAGGAGACAGACACTGGGCTGATTATAATTGTTGTTGTCGCCCTCTTGTTTCCCTGTGTTGGGGGTGAGGTTGGTGTTGATAGGAGACAGACAGTGGGTTGACTAAAATTGATTCCCTGTCTCTTCGGGGAGATGTTGGTCTCGATAGGAGACAGACAAAGGGCTGACTATAATTGTTGTGGTTGTCTTCTTGTTTCCCTGTGTTCGGGGTGACGTTGGTTTCGATAGGAGACAGACAGAGGGCTGACTATAATTGTTGTTGTTTTCTTCTTGTTTCCCTGTGTTCGGGGTGAAGTTGTTGTCGATAGGAGACAGACAGTGGGTTGATTAAAATTGATTCCCTAGGTGTTCGGGGTGATGTTGGTCTCGATAGGAGATCGACAGTTGGTTGACTATAATTGTTGTTGTTGTCCTGTTGGTTCCCTGTGTGTCCGGGGTGAGGTTGTTGTCGATAGGAGACAGACAGTTGGCTGACTATAATTGTTGTTGTTGTTTTTCCCCCCTGTGTTTGGGGTGACGTTGGTCTCGATAGGACACATACAGTGGGTTGATTATAATTGTTGTTGTTGTCTTCTTGTTTCCCTGTGTTCGGGATGACGTTGGTCTCGATAGGAGACAGACAGTGGCTGACTATAATTTTTGTTGTTGTCCTCTTGCTTCCCTGTGTGTTCGGGGTGAGGTTGGTCTCGATAGGAAACAGACAGAGGGCTGACTATAATTGTTGTTGATATCTTCTTGTTTCCCTGTATGTTCGGGGTAACGTTAATCTCGATAGAAGACAGACAGTGGGCTGACTATAATTGTTGTTGTTGTCCTCTTGTTTCCCTGTGTTCGGGGTGACATTGGTCTCGATAGGAGACATACAGTGGATTGACTATAATTGTTGTTGTTGTCCACTTGTTTCCCTGTGTTCGCGATGACGTTGGTCTCTACAGGAGTCAGACAGTGGCTGACTATAATTGTTGTTGTTGTCCTCTTGTTTCCCTGTGTTCTGGATGACGTTGGTCTGGATAGGAGACAGACAGAAAGCTGACTATAATTGTTTTTGATATCCTCTTGTTTCCCTGTGTGTTCGGGGTGACGTTGGTTTCGATAGGAGACAGACAGTGGGCTGACTGTAATTGTTGTTGTTGTCCTCTTCAATCCCTTTGTTCGGGATGACGTTGGTCTCGATAGGAGACAGGCAGTGGGCTGACTATAATTGTTGTGGTTGTCCTTTTGTTTCCCTGTGTTCGGGGTGACGTTGGTTTCGATAGGAGACAGGCAGTGGGCTGACTATCAATGTTGTTGTTGGCCTCTTGTTTCCCTGTATTTGGGGTGAGGTTGGCGTCGATAGGTGACAGACAGTGATTTGACTAAAATTGTTTCCCTGTGTGTTCGGAGTGAGACTGATCTCGATAGGAGACAGACACTGGGTTGACTATAAGTGTTGTTGTTGTCCTCTTGTTTCCCATTGTTCTGGGTGACGTTGGTTTCGATAGGAGACAGACACTGGGCTGATTATAATTGTTGTTGTCGCCCTCTTGTTTCCCTGTGTTGGGGTGAGGTTGGTGTTGATAGGAGACAGACAGTGGGTTGACTAAAATTGATTCCCTGTCTCTTCGGGGAGATGTTGGTCTCGATAGGAGACAGACAAAGGGCTGACTATAATTGTTGTGGTTGTCTTCTTGTTTCCCTGTGTTCGGGGTGACGTTGGTTTCGATAGGAGACAGACAGAGGGCTGACTATAATTGTTGTTGTTTTCTTCTTGTTTCCCTGTGTTCGGGGTGAAGTTGTTGTCGATAGGAGACAGACAGTGGGTTGATTAAAATTGATTCCCTAGGTGTTCGGGGTGATGTTGGTCTCGATAGGAGATCGACAGTTGGTTGACTATAATTGTTGTTGTTGTCCTGTTGGTTCCCTGTGTGTCCGGGGTGAGGTTGTTGTCGATAGGAGACAGACAGTTGGCTGACTATAATTGTTGTTGTTGTTTTCCCCCCCTGTGTTTGGGGTGACGTTGGTCTCGATAGGACACATACAGTGGGTTGATTATAATTGTTGTTGTTGTCTTCTTGTTTCCCTGTGTTCGGGATGACGTTGGTCTCGATAGGAGACAGACAGTGGCTGACTATAATTTTTGTTGTTGTCCTCTTGCTTCCCTGTGTGTTCGGGGTGAGGTTGGTCTCGATAGGAAACAGACAGAGGGCTGACTATAATTGTTGTTGATATCTTCTTGTTTCCCTGTATGTTCGGGGTAACGTTAATCTCGATAGAAGACAGACAGTGGGCTGACTATAATTGTTGTTGTTGTCCTCTTGTTTCCCTGTGTTCGGGGTGACATTGGTCTCGATAGGAGACATACAGTGGATTGACTATAATTGTTGTTGTTGTCCACTTGTTTCCCTGTGTTCGCGATGACGTTGGTCTCTATAGGAGTCAGACAGTGGCTGACTATAATTGTTGTTGTTGTCCTCTTGTTTCCCTGTGTTCGGGATGACGTTGGTCTGGATAGGAGACAGACAGAAGGCTGACTATAATTGTTTTTGATATCCTCTTGTTTCCCTGTGTGTTCGGGGTGACGTTGGTCTCGATAGGAGACAGACAGTGGGCTGACTATAATTGTTATTGTTGTCCTCTTGTTTCCCTGTGTTCGGGGTGAGGTTGGTGTCGATAGGAGACAGACAGTGGGTTGACTAAAATTGTTTCCTTGTGTGTTCGGGGTGACGTTGGTCTCTATAGGAGACAGACAGTGGCTGACTATAATTGTTGTTGTTGTCCTCTTGTTTCCCTGTGTGTTCGGGGTGAGGTTGGTCTCGATAGGAAACAGATAGAGGGCTGACTATAATTGTTGTTGATATCCTCTTGTTTCCCTGTATGTTCGGGGTAACGTTAATCTCGATAGAAGACAGACAGTGGGCTGACTATAATTGTTGTTGTTGTCCTCTTGTTTCCCTTTGTTCGGGGTGACATTGGATAGGAGACATACAGTGGATTGACTATAATTGTTGTTGTTGTCCACTTGTTTCCCTGTGTTCGCGATGACGTTGGTCTCTATAGGAGTCAGACAGTGGCTGACTATAATTGTTGTTGTTGTCCTCTTGTTTCCCTGTGTTCGGGATGACGTTGGTCTGGATAGGAGACAGACAGAAGGCTGACTATAATTGTTTTTGATATCCTCTTGTTTCCCTGTGTGTTCGGGGTGACGTTGGTCTCGATAGGAGACAGACAGTGGGCTGACTATAATTGTTATTGTTGTCCTCTTGTTTCCCTTTGTTCGGGGTGAGGTTGGTGTCGATAGGAGACAGACAGTGGGTTGGCTAAAATTGTTTCCTTGTGTGTTCGGGGTGACGTTGGTCTCTATAGGAGACAGACAGTGGCTGACTATAATTGTTGTTGTTGTCGTCTTGTTTCCCTGTGTGTTCGGGGTGAGGTTGGTCTCGATAGGAAACAGACAGAGGGCTGACTATAATTGTTGTTGATATCCTCTTGTTTCCCTGTATGTTCGGGGTAACGTTAATCTCGATAGAAGACAGACAGTGGGCTGACTATAATTGTTGTTGTTGTCCTCTTGTTTCCCTGTGTTCGGGGTGACATTGGTCTCGATAGGAGACATACAGTGGATTGACTATAATTGTTGTTGTTGTCCACTTGTTTCCCTGTGTTCGCGATGACGTTGGTCTCAATAGGAGTCAGACAGTGGCTGACTATAATTGTTGTTGTTGTCCTCTTGTTTCCCTGTGTTCGGGATGACGTTGGTCTGGATAGGAGACAGACAGAAGGCTGACTATAATTGTTTTTGATATCCTCTTGTTTCCCTGTGTGTTCGGGGTGACGTTGGTCTCGATAGGAGACAGACAGTGGGCTGACTATAATTGTTGTTGTCCTCTTGTTTTCCTGTGTTCGGGGTGAGGATAGGAGACAGACACTAGGTTGACTATATGTGATGTTGTTGTCCACTTGTTTCCCTGTGTGTTCGGGGTGATGTTGGTCTTGATAGGAAACAGCCACTGGTTTGACTATAATTGTTGTTGTTGTCCTCATGTTTCCCTGTGTGTTCATGGTGAGGTTGGTCTCGATAGGAGACAGACAGTGGGTTATTATAATTGTTGTTGTTGTCCTCTTGTTTCCCTGTGTGTTCAGGGTGAGGTTGGTCTCCATAGGAGACAGACAGTGGGTTGACTATAATTGTTGTTGTTGTCCTCTTGAATCCCTGTGTGTTATGTATGACGTTGGTCTCGATAGGAGACAGGCAGTGGGCTGACTATAATTGTTGTTGTTGTCCTTTTGTTTCCCTGTGTTCGGGGTGACGTTGGTTTCGATAGGAGACAGACAGTGGGCTGACTATCAATGTTGTTGTTGTCCTCTTGTTTCCCTGTGTTTGTGGTGAGGTTGGCGTCGATAGGAGACACACAGTGGTTTGACTAAAATTGTTTTCCTGTGTGTTCAGGGTGAGGTTGATCTCGATAGGAGATAGACAGTGGGCTGACTGTAATTGTTGTTGTTGTCCTCTTGTTTCCCAGTGTGCCGGGGTGACGTTGGTCTCGATAGGAGACAGAGAGTGAGCTGACTATAATTGTAGTTGTTGTCCTCTTGTTTCCCTGTGTGTACGGGATGAGGTTGGTCTCGATAGGAGGCAGACGATCGGCTGACTATAATTGTTGTTGTTGTCCTCTTGTTTCCATGTGTGTTCGGGGTGATGTTGGTTTCGATAGGAGACAGACAGTGGGCGGACTCTAAATGTTGTTGTTGTCCTCTTGTTTCCCTGTGTTTGGGGTGAGGTTGGCGTCGATAGGAGACAGACAGTGGGTTGACTAAAATTGTTTCCCTGTGTGTTCGGGGTGAGGTTGGTCTCGATAGGAGATAGACAGTGGGCTGACTATGATTGTTGTTGTTGTCCTCTTGTTTCTCTGTGTGTTCGGGGTGAGGTTGGTCTCGATAGGAGGCATATGGTGGGCAGACTATAATTGTTGTTGTTGTCCTCTTGTTTCCCAGTGTGTTCGGGGTGAGGTTGGTCTCGATAGTAGGCAGATGGTGGGCTGACTATAAGTGTTGTTGTTGTCCTCTTGTTTCCCTGTGTGTTCTGGGTGACGTTGGTCTCGATAGGAGACAGACAGTGAGCTGACTATAATTGTTGTTGTTGTCCTCTTGTTTCGCTGTGTTCGGGGTGAGATTGTTCTCGATAGGAGACAGACAGTTTGTTGACTATAATTGTTGTGGTTGTCCTCTTGTTTCCCTGTGTGTTCGGGGTGAGGTTGATCTCGATAGTAGGCAGATGGTGGGCTGACTATAATTGTTGTTGTTGTCCTCTTGTTTCCCTGTGTGTTCGGTGTGAGGTTGGTCTCGATAGGAGACAGACAGTGGGCTGACTATAACTGTTGTTGTTGTCCTCTTGTTTCCCTGTGTTCGGGGTGAGATTGTTCTCGATAGGAGACAGACAGTTGGATGACTATAATTGTTGTGGTTGTCCTCTTGTTTCCCTGTGAGTTCGGGGTGTGGTTGGTTTCGATAAGAGACAGACAGTGAGCTGATTATAATTGTTGTTGTTGTCCTCTTGTTTCCCTGTGTGATCGGGGTGATGTTGGTTTCGATAGGACACAGACAGTGGTCTGACTATAATTGTTGTTGATATCCTCTTGTTTCCCTGTATGTTCGGGGTAACGTTAATCTCGATAGAAGACAGACAGTGGGCTGACTATAATTGTTGTTGTTGTCCTCTTGTTTCCCTGTGTTCGGGGTGACATTGGTCTCGATAGGAGACATACAGTGGATTGACTATAATTGTTGTTGTTGTCCACTTGTTTCCCTGTGTTCGCGATGACGTTGGTCTCTATAGGAGTCAGACAGTGGCTGACTATAATTGTTGTTGTTGTCCTCTTGTTTCCCTGTGTTCGGGATGACGTTGGTCTGGATAGGAGACAGACAGAAGGCTGACTATAATTGTTTTTGATATCCTCTTGTTTCCCTGTGTGTTCGGGGTGACGTTGGTCTCGATAGGAGACAGACAGTGGGCTGACTATAATTGATGTTGTCCTCTTGTTTTCCTGTGTTCGGGGTGAGGAGAGGAGACAGACACTAGGTTGACTATATGTGATGTTGTTGTCCACTTGTTTCCCTGTATGTTCGGGGTGATGTTTCTTGATAGGAAACAGCCACTGGGTTGACTATAATTGTTGTTGTTGTCCTCATGTTTCCCTGTGTGTTCATGGTGAGGTTGGTCTCGATAGGAGACAGACAGTGGGTTATTATAATTGTTGTTGTTGTCCTCTTGTTTCCCTGTGTGTTCAGGGTGAGGTTGGTCTCCATAGGAGACAGACAGTGGGTTGACTATAATTGTTGTTGTTGTCCTCTTGAATCCCTGTGTTCGGTATGACGTTGGTCTCGATAGGAGACAGGCAGTGGGCTGACTATAATTGTTGTGGTTTTCCTTTTGTTTCCCTGTGTTCGGAGTGACGTTGGTTTCGATAGGAGACAGACAGTGGGCTGACTATCAATGTTGTTGTTGTCCTCTTGTTTCCCTGTGTTTGTGGTGAGGTTGGCGTCGATAGGAGACACACAGTGGTTTGACTAAAATTGTTTTCCTGTGTGTTCAGGGTGAGGTTGATCTCGATAGGAGATAGACAGTGGGCTGACTGTAATTGTTGTTGTTGTCCTCTTGTTTCCCAGTGTGCCGGGGTGACGTTGGTCTCGATAGGAGACAGAGAGTGAGCTGACTATAATTGTAGTTGTTGTCCTCTTGTTTCCCTGTGTGTACGGGATGAGGTTGGTCTCGATAGGAGGCAGACGATCGGCTGACTATAATTGTTGTTGTTGTCCTCTTGTTTCCATGTGTTTTCGGGGTGATGTTGGTTTCGATAGGAGACAGACAGTGGGCGGACTCTAAATGTTGTTGTTGTCCTCTTGTTTCCCTGTGTTTGGGGTGAGGTTGGCGTCGATAGGAGACAGACAGTGGGTTGACTAAAATTGTTTCCCTGTGTGTTCGGGGTGAGGTTGGTCTCGATAGTAGGCAGATGGTGGGCTGACTATAAGTGTTGTTGTTGTCCTCTTGTTTCCCTGTGTGTTCTGGGTGACGTTGGTCT
>JAHLWY010000978.1:0-33827 GCA_020002185.1 Paraescarpia echinospica
TGTCTCTTTTCTCTCTCATACTTTTGGTCTTTCGTATGTTTTCTTTTTCGTCTTTTTTTTGTTTCCTCTAACAATAAACCAACCGTTGTTTGATGATCAAGATTGATCGGTCAACGTAATATACTGATACAGATAGATACACTCCTAGCCAATTTGGCTTTAAGCCTGAACATGGAACGGAGTTATCCATGTTTGAATTCAAGGAATTGTTTTTAAACGTTTCGTAACGCTTGCCCGTAGACCCTCCTAATACGCTTTTTTATGCTGATCTGGAGAACCCCACCATTAATCGTGACGTACTATGCGAATGACTGTTTACATATAGGACGTTTTTTACATACAAAACCGTGGCATTGCCGCTAACCCCAATCTTTACACAGTTTCTATTCTTTTTAACAGATCATCCTTTGTAATATACACATTATAAATTTTATGAGGGTATTTTTAAATCTTACAATGTGCAAATTTAGCCATTAAGGGCAAGTCCTCAAAAGGCCCTTTCAATGGTAAAACAAGCCAACTTTAAAATAGCAATTTATTGAAGGTAATATCCTGATCTTCGTTATCATAAAAGGCAATTAAGTAGTTGTTATGTAAGTCCGTGCAGCAATAGGCCAATTGCTCTATAAAAGGGCAAATACTTGTGGACATGTCTCAAAAACTGCAGTAAGGGTAAATTGCAATTTTATTTCGAAAATAAAAACGATAACTATATAAAACGGGCACTTTCCGCTTCAAACAGAACCAAATTGTCTATAAAAGGGTTAAAGTCTTAACCGAGGTCTCATAACAAGGCGTAAGTTGGGGAGCTAAATCGTTATAACAATTGCCAATTATTCTCCAATGCCGCAAGCTCTTTGGTAACAAAGGATATTTTTAAAGACAAATGGACAATTTATTTAACAAAATGGCAAGTCCAAGAGTTACATTATATTGTCAACAGCAAAAACTATGCTATAAAAGGACACATTAATGGGGTGTGTCCCCAAAAGGACACTTCCACGGTTACAAGGGAAAGTTGCTAAACATTATAATTTCCTGCCTGACTTGTAAAAAGGTAGTATTCCGGAAGCTATGTCCCAAACAGCATTTTGTTTTTAAAATATAAATTTCTTTATAACAGAGCATTATTCCAAACTTACACTTTAATTGTGATAAATTACCGGTTAAGAAAACAGGATAGGGGAAGTGTACGCTCATAGATGGGTATGTCACCTGAATTGACTACATAAGTTACTTCCACAGCTTAACACAATGTTAAACTGAACAAACTGATCCCTCTCAGTTCAATTAGAATCACAGCATGACTAAACAAGTATATTTTATCCACAAAAATTCAAGCCTCACTAGGCTCGATTTTGTTTTCTAAAGGGGAAAGGGTGCTATAAAATGACATAGTTTTAGAGCAAAGACCCAAACATGGCACTTTCACTATCAAAATGACGCAGGTTTCGATACAATGAACATTTCCTTTCAATTACCAAATGAACAACATATTGGATGTGTGCGAAAATGTCATTTTTTCTCAAAAAAGCTAATTATTCATAATGTTCTCAAAACCTGCACTTTTACTGATGACAAAATACCTCAATGGAAAAGAAGTATGCCTGTTCCGAATTGACTCCATCATCTTAATTGACAATGGAAATCACTTCCCAGCTTCGCTAAATGTTCAGTTTAATGACATGTTCACAAACATAAATTATCACCCTAACTAATCCCTAAGTTTAATTAACATCGTTGCACGACTCAATAATTCCAGTTTCATGTTTCATTTGTGGCTTCTAGTTCAAGGTTCAAATTATTGAATCCATCAGTGCTTAGATCTATTCCGAAAACAACAGTAACCTGACAACTAGCGATCGGTTATAATTGTGTAAGTAATATACATACATATATAATTATGTTATGTCCACAAATAATTTAGTACTTCGTGTGCAGATACGCGCGCATGCGTATGCGCGTTATAGAGAGGGCGATTGGAAAGGTAGTTTCACATTTGTACGGATAAAATTACCAAGCAAATTTTAGATCCCGAAAAGATGAAACCGTTGCCTTTGTGCTAAGCACCCATTTTGCATCAGCAGGAACATCAGTTACTTCAAACAACAGCTAGAGCAGAACCCGAATCAAAATTAAATCATGAACTGCTTCATGAAAGTAAAACGCCTCACACTATTCTACTCACGGAGCGCAAAAAGCCAGCTTCATTGTTAATAGAACAAACATGAAAACAACAAAATGTACACACCAACCTGAAGCACATTCTATTAGCATTGCCAACAGTAAATGTCAAAGGGTTTGTGTCAGCTCAAACACAATTAATGGCAATGGTACTGTTCAGAATCCACCAGAGGTACTAATTTCCAGAGACGCATCGCCTAAATTTAGTTTTAGTTATGTTTTATGAATGAACTGAACCGGGGTAAACCACCGGATTATGAATATGAATGAATGTCCGTGTTCACAAGATATTATTCTTTGTTATTCAAGTGGGTGTGATGTATACGGTACGATTTTGGTTTGCTGCAAGTTGGTCACAGGCACGCACAGACACGTACAGGCACGCGCAAGTACGGGCCTCCACCCGCAAGCATGCACTGCCATGCGCTGGCACGCGCAGGCACACGCATGCACGCGCAGACACGCGCAGGCACGCGCAGGCACACACATGCACGCGCAGGCAATCGCATGCACGCGCAGGCACGCACATGCACGCACAGGCACGCGCTGGCACGCGATGGCACGCGATGGCACGCGCGGGCACGCACAGACACACACAGATACGCTGAGACGCACACCGATGCGAGCAGATACGCGCAGACTCGCGCAAACAAGCACGCACACGCGTAAGACCTCGGATATACAACATGAAGTAATTCGCAACAGTGACTTACCCAATAAAGTGTCCTTAGGGTCTGTACAATTCTCTTGTTGACTGCGGAACAGTTGCGAAACAGCCTTGCCTTTTTCAAATGTTTAACTGTATGGATCGGTTTATGTACCATTATGTAGAGCTCGACGGCGGGAAAACCAAGTATAATCCACTCATTAAAACCACGAAGAACGACGAGGTTGGTTCTCTTCGATACCAAATGGCGTTGCATGTGCGCACGACAGATAAATCGTTTGCCCAGGTGTGTGATCGATTCTTCGTCAGTAGCTCGTCTGTAGCTTGTGTCTGTAAGCAAAACCCTTCTATTGGCAGGGGAGGGGCACAGTCTTTTTGTAATTCATGGACATACATAATTATTTTGTAATGTTCCAATCGCGACAATGTTGACTCTTTCCTGCAGAACGTCCATAATTACACATACAGTCCCTGTACAATATACAAACTGAACCAATACCCCATTGGATATGCGATCAGTTCCCATATATATTAGTTAGTTAACAAAATGGCAAGGTGTTCTTGGTGTGACCAACTCTACAGTGACAGTGTCCACTGTTGTTGTCATCCGCGAATGGTGCCAGGCAATTTTGCGTAAGTGTTATTTCTTTCTTACAGTGTTGCTTCTGTGTAATTGCCTTGCGCTTCCCATCACGTAATGTCATCGGAAGATTGGGGTGTGTTTTGTGTGGAACGTGATGTCATCAGAAGACTGGGATGTGTTGTGAGTGGAACGTAATGTCATCAAAAGATTGGGATGTGTTGTGAGTGGAACATAATGTCATCGGAAGGTCGGGGTGTGTTGTGAGTGGAACGTAGTGTCAATGGAAGGTTGGGTGTGTTGTGAGTTGAACGTAATATCAAAGAACGGTTGGGGGTGTTGTAAGTGGAACGTAATGTCGATGGAAGATTGGTGTGTGTTGTGAGTGGAAGGTAAATGTTAATGAAAGATCGGGATGTTTTGTGTGTGGAACGTAGTGTCAATGGGAGGTTGGGTGTGTTGTGAGTGGAACGTAGTGTCAATGGGAGGTTGGGTGTGTTGTGAGTGGAACGTAATGTCAATGGAATGTTGCGGTGTGTTGTTATTGGAACGTAATGTCAATGGAAGGTTGGTGTGTGTTGTGATTGGAACGTAATGTCATCGGGAGGTCGGGGTGTGTTGTGAATGGAATGTAATGTCAATTGAAGGTCGGGATGTGTTTTGAGTGGAAGGTAATGTCAATGGAAGGTTGCGGTGTGTTGTGAGAGGAATGTAATGTCAATTGAAGGTTGGGTTGTGTTTTGAGTGGAAGGTAATGCCAATGGAAGGTTGCGGTGTGTTGTGAGTGGAATGTAAAGTCAATTGAAGGTCGGTGTGTGTTGTGGGTGGAATGTAATGTCAATTGAAGGTCGGGGTGTGTTTTGAGTGGAAGGTAATGCCAATGGAAGGTTGCGGTGTGTTGTGAGTGGAACGTAATGTCAATGGAAGGTTGGGTTGTGTTTTGAGTGGAAACGAGAGGATCAAGAGGAGAACAACATACCCTATCTCGTCTGAAACAAGACTCCCATTACAACCTACTCGAGGAATCAGACGGATACTGGTCACCGTAACGCACCAGGCTAGTTAGATGGGGGATCTCGGAACAGCATAGGGCCCCAGAGGTGAATTGTGCAGTGCCTATCGAGGTATAGACAAGCTCTGTCGCTGTACAAACCCATCTTTCAATTATGGGCAAATAACAATCACTGTGTTGTGGTTTCAAGCTCTTTGGCCATATGGTAGCACTTAAGGTCGGTAGACTGTTAGAACTGCCCTCTCCCGATCGATTACTCACAGTGTGTAGGACTCTCACTCGTCTTGGCCTGTCCTTGCTGATGGATCCAGTTTCACATCATCGAGAGAGTGGTGGAAGTAATATTAAACAAGTCACAACAAAACCTCCAATCACAGTAATACAATTGCCCGCAGTTCAAATGGTTCACAACCGTACGAAGCCTCACACCAGATTAGCCGTCGCCTGGGTAAACTAGCGCCGCGTTCTCCAAACATTTATTTCTTTGGGATCGACAATTTACAAGGAAGCAAAATGATCATCGCGCAATGGATGTACGAACACTGCTAGATAGAGCAAGCACATTTAAATGATCACAATGACGTACTGCCTTAGTATATAGCGAGGGAACTACCAATTCAGATATAATATTTATATGTATGCGTCCCTGACACATACCTACTCCTATGCAAAGCAACAATGGAAGACAAGTATAGATTGAAATAGGCCAACTTAATGACATTTAGCTTTACTCGTTTACATAACTCATAAATTACAACATAAATACATATTTACAGCAAGCATGCCGGCCCCAATGGTATTGCTAACCACTACCTACAAGTCGTAGACGTATTACCAACCACCAGTACTAACTATCTCACGACACTATATTTACAATTGACACCGTATCGGTCATGGCATCTAGTGAAGCACGTATTTCTGACATTAGGAGGTATTGGTGGATATACCTTCTTCTGGACTGGTATACCAACAGATCAGCGCAGAAGTCACTGTTGCGAGTTACTTCATGTTGTATATCCAAGGTCATGACATGATGTCAATATTTGTGTGTGAGAGCGCGCGCATGCGTGCGTGCTTGTCTGTGCGAGTCTGCGCGTGTCTGCTCGTATCAGTGCGCGTCTCTGCGTATCTGTGTGTGTCTGCGCGTGCCTGTGCGTGCCAGCGCGTGTCAGCGCATGCTTGCGGGTGCTGGCGCGTACCTGCGCGTGCCTGAACAATAGCATCAATGCATGACGGGCCTGTAGGAAACAAGTTTTGTTTAGCTGTGCTTGACACAATGAAGTTATAAATAACAGTTGCGCAGTTGTTTTTAATTTTGTTGTATTTCTATAACTTTTCACTACCAGAATGCATATCATACTTTTGTGACTTAAAACATGTACAGTAAACACAGAATGCGCATTATAATATTCATGTCCAGCTTTTCTGCAAGACAACTATAAATAATTTCTGGCACAAGTCTGTGCATGAATCTCTGTTGTGTCTGAACTTTTGATGTTGTGGTCGGTATGGATGTAAGTCTGAAGTTAGCTGGCACTATTTTGAGAATTGCACAAAATATTGCTGGTTCTTGTGCAGTGTCGTATGTCTTATTTGATTGTATTCATCAGTAGGAGTTAGTGTATCTGTCTTGTCTCTTCTCCGTGTGGTATGTGTAAGGGCTGCCAGTAAAGAAATGATGTGTGTTGATGCACAAGTGAAGTATGTTTCTAATCGAAGCATTCTTTGCTCATTCTATGGCTGCCACTCTGCCCTTAATGTTTTATACAGGATGTTTTAGGTGCAGCTGTACTTGTGCACGTCATCTTATTCAATGCATTAGTTCTAACAATTATTTGTCTTAGAGCTCTACTGAGTTATACATATATCTGTTGATATTTAACAGATGAGCCTGTTTATGCAAGCAAAGTCAATTTATATCACCTTACTACACAAACGAAAGTCATATCACCTGAATTCAAGAACTTATGATGTTTTTGTACCATACAAGTCTAATGCAGTTATTGTGCGACTGTTGAATACCAAATGTTATGCAGGTAATTAGTTTATGAAATGTTCAATAAATTAAGGGCCATTTACACGAATGGTTTCTTTATATCCAATTATGGTGCTATTATGTCACTTGTCTAGAAACTGCGGGTGTCACCAATTAGCTTGCTAATCTGGGGAAGTGTTTAAAAGAAAGGCCACAAGTCCCATGTGTAGGTTGCTGTGTTCTCTGATTTGTTACTGCTTCAGAAATTATACCAGCCTATTGTAGAAGTGGAATCGGTAACAATTCTATGACACGGTCATAGTCACAAATTGGCTCCACTAATCGGTCATATGAGGATGTTTAATTGTGGGTCAGACAACATCATGAAATAAGCATCCAAATAAAATGTAATGTGTAAACAGTTCTTTCCTATGAAATGAATTACAAGACTGATAGATGTGTGCAGGTAACAACAACCCAAAGCCATCAAGGCGTGACCTTAGTGCAGTACTGCCGACATTTCCACACAAACCATTTTCAGACCAGATGTTTTTCTAGTGAAAATAGTTTGCAAGGTTGTTCACTTGGATCAGATGTAAATGTGCAAGTTCCAATTACCTGAAAATGTGATTTAATTTTGGTTTTCCAATGTGTATTGTCTGACATGTTGCAAGTAGTGCACTTGCAGAGAGCATTTATAAATATGGCAGAACCTCTCTATATGGTCACCTCGGTACACAGCCACCTCGCATTTAAGGTCACCCTAGGACAGTCCCAAATTATTTGTGTAACAGTAAATTATAGAAAGTAATATGGTGACCTTGGAATTCAGGTCACTTCGACCCAATCCTGTGGGTGACCTTAATAGTGAAATCCCACCAAATCATAGTAATGACCGTTACGCTTTAAAAGCTAGACAAAATGTAAACCACACTATTTCTCAGAAACTTTATTGTGTTCATGGGAATGTTGCACAATTTGCATCAC
Source organism: Paraescarpia echinospica (assembly GCA_020002185.1). Classification (NCBI taxonomy): domain Eukaryota; kingdom Metazoa; phylum Annelida; class Polychaeta; order Sabellida; family Siboglinidae; genus Paraescarpia; species Paraescarpia echinospica. Next base: position 7,406 of record JAHLWY010000978.1, read on the forward strand.
ATGGCAACAGTGTCATGTGACTTGTATGGCAACCAGGAGGACACCTCGAACAGTGTACATAGAGACAGGCACGCCCTCTATTGGTGAACAAACATGTTCTTCACCAACGCTACAGCTCGTTAACATCATGGTAGTCCTAAACAGTATTGTACAATACAATGTACATACATGTTACATATGTGTGTCTATACATACACATGGTTCTCCATGAAGACTGCAGGACTTATGTCCTGGTGTACCCCAACTGAATTCATATTGCCACCACATTACAAAGATGGCAAATGCCTGTATTTCAAGAGACAACAGCCTGGCTATCATGCCCCCTATACAAGTCCTCAAAATTAGCCTAAGCCTATTCAAAGGACTGAATGTTCACATACTAATTTCAAGATACGTTCGGCACAGGAAATAACAGTATACGTCTCTTGGTGGAACCACAGCTGGTTCTTTAAACAGTCAGTTTAGTTATTCTACTAACACCGAGTATTTCCTGAAGAAATCTGGATAGCTGTTTTTAAAGGTGTACCTTGAAATTCAAATGGTGATTGTACGATGCTAGTCATGCTATCAATAGCAACCTCCATTCACAACACACAATGCTTAATATACAACGTTTTCTTGCAATCCTGCATTTGCTACATTATCACAAGCACCACTGTGCCACCTCCATATACACAATGCAGGATTAGGGACTATTTAAGATCGGTATCTGATTGAGACTGACAAATACACCAACAAGAATTTAACAACACCTGTTATTAATTGTTTGAAACCTGCACTTGGACATGCATCAAAGCTAAACATTACCTAGTACCTACCCCAAACTAAACCACCCACATTATGTAATGTTCACTTGTACGTACACACGCATACATCATAATGTACATTCTGTGGGATGCTATCCTGGTAATATACAATTCATGTTATCTTAAGAGTGAAATACTTTATTAGACCGACAAACATTACAGGGTAAACAATGTTGCTACTAAATCATTGTTTGAATTGCTCTAATTTCCATCCAGCATTGTGATAATCATCTAAATATATACATTAGTACCTTCTCTTTGGAAAGGTACCTTCTGTTTAGAAAGATCAATTGTGAGAGCATATTGCGACAAACCAGTTAACCTAGTACTGCCTACATAGCCAATGAATGAATGAATGAATGAATGAATGAATGAACGTTTATTCAGAACATTGATAACAATATATATACAAGACAAGACAACCAAACAAGTTTAACTATAATATAAGTGAGAATATACAATGTTTGAAGTGTTTAGATGTTGCCAGACAAAATTGAAAATCTCTTGGCTGCCCAAATTGTCATCTTTGAACCGGTGTCTACATTTACTTCTGTAAAAATAACATTATGACGTAACCAAGAAAATGCCTTGGAACAATTTATTACCATCTCGGCCGACCAACATTTAAGAACTGCTACCAACTGATTCAACTCCATAATGAATTTAATAACTAGTCTAATTCCCTTTGTACATCATATCACCATTGCTCAGTTGTGGCTGTCAAAGTGTCCACAACGACCCACAGCGTATTGTCAAATTGTGGGACACTACATTTAATAAATCTGAAATATCAGAGTTAGCAAACATTCAATAGATAAATAACACATAACTGTATGTAAACAGAGGCACACTACCTTCATCGAAGGCTACAACATGCATTGCCAAAATTGATTAGTTTGATTTACAAATTAATCGTTAAGTGGCACAGCAGTTATACTGATGCATGGAAATGCCAGGTCTTTCCTTACTGGAACAATGGCACCAGCCCAGACCTTCCAAGTTGACAATCTAATAGCGAGAGATCTCTCCCATATGGGGCATCTGAAAGTGGGAGTTTTGTTCGAACATTTGACAGTTTCTTGTTGGTAGCGTCATTTGCAAAATGTTTATTTCCTGAATTACATAAGAAATCTGCTATTTCTACACATCCAGCCCACAGTAAAAATGTTCATGTTTTTGTTTTATCAGTTTATTTTCTCCAATAACTCATTAGCTTAAACTTAAAATTTCAAATCAAATACAACAAAAGCAGGTGCATATTCTTTTCAAATTGACCATAAACCAGATTTCTACTGTATCGGAAGATTAGGAAGGTCTGTCACACAAACTCAGTAGTGTTTGCAAGCACCCCTATTTCGACTCCCCGATCGCGTTCGTGCCACAAGGTTAATTTGATTTTTGGACAATCGAACCGATCACATGACACAATTGGGAAGGGCGTCGAGTTCAGAGAGCTTGCAAACACTCTACCCTTGGTTTCCTAAGAGTGCCAAAGCTCAATTTTGGCCGCCTGGAGGTTGTCTTGAACTACAGGCAGATGGAGAGCAATTTATCCTATGCTATTAGCCCTGATGAAGGCAGTTGCGTCTTTGGACTGTGCAACATAATACAACTCCACATTTAGCACCTGATTGATGACAGCGGTAACATTTAGCAGCACGGCACGATGTTCAACAATATTGATTCGTCGCTGCTCTTGCCGTCAAAGTTCAAGGTGTTTGGCTGAAACAAAACAGTTTGAAAGTGCCAATCTACATTGTCAAGACATGTCACTGCAATTCTGTTAGTTTTTATGAAATTCCACACACCAATGTGTTATTAAACCAACAGCATCAAATGTAGTTTTGTGGTAACTTGGAAATATAAGTGCACGAGACACAACTACAATTAATATGTAGCTGATGTAAACATTTATTGAAATAACGCAAAAATGCATTATATTATAGTACTTGACATGTTTACTCCCCCATTAAATCCTACTACTAACACAATTCTGAATACCACATCTATACCACAGACAATGAACTATGAAAAACACTTTCATGTAAAATTATAATTATCAGGAGCAAATACAAGATATTGAGATATTGGCACTGAGTGGACAATGCAACTAAATACAATGAAGAGAGATGGGCAGAATAAACCCCCTTACCTGCAGCTTGACTAGTAATCACAGATAATGGGTCCGGATGCTACGGCTGTATAGAGATGTAGTGTTACCGATCTGCTCCACCACTGCAAGTGAAGGAACACAACGTTCAAACCGGTGCTATGATATCTACACGGAGTGATTATCAATTTTTTTTATTTCTTGTTTGAATGTAACTGTCAACAATATATTTAGTGAAATCGGTTGTACTTTTTTCTAGCAACTTACTCCAGTGGCCGCGACTGTACCACCAGTGAAAACAGTGCAGATGCCTGCACCCCATATCAGACTCAAGAGAATCCCAAAATAATTATCCGTTTGACCATTCTCCTGAGCGGTAATGTGTGTTCAAGTAACTACTACTTCTTAACCATTACATGTAATATCAGCCACAACTGCATGACCAAAACCGAAACAATATAATTTTTAATGTAACAAGGTTATTGGCTCCGGTTAACTTCAGCATTTTAGCAAGATGATACCCTCTCGGTTGTGAAGATGGTTCAGCAAGAACAACAATTCGCTGTGAATGACCTTGAGATGACCTACCGCAAAAGTAGGCGAGGAAGCAGATCTTTGCGAGGATTGGATCCAGCTCGGCGACTGTCGCCTACATGGATGACTTGTGCTCCAGGTCGCCACTGCCTAGTAACTTGGTGAAGGCATCGCTGTCAAAAACGTAAGAGCACCATATTTCATAATATATATATATAGTACACTTTTCAGCCTAAACGGCTCAAAGGCGCATTACAAATTCATTCAAGCAATTCATACATACTAAAAAAACTCAAAACGTAAAATCTAGTACATTTCTATATAAAAAACTATGGTAAATTAAAACTAGAGATCTAATATATGTTAATTACAAAGTATCTCTAGAATAAACACATACAAAACTATGAACAATGCAAGTGTTTTATATAAAATGTCATAAATAATTAAAAGTACTAAAATGCCTTGCGAAATAAGTACATTTTTATAACTGTCTTTTGAAAACGTCTGTCGATGGAGCCTGGCGAATGGATAGAGGTATGTTGTTCCATAGTGTGGGTGAAGCCAAAGAGCCTTCTCTGTGGCTGCAACTATTTTGGTAAATGTCCATTGGATATCTACCAAATCTTACAAATAATCATCCATAACTCTTATATATTTTCTCAAACTTGATGGACATGCTACACTACATGACATTCCTTAGTTTTGTTAGTTTTGAGTAAGATTATTTATTGTGGGATTTTTTCCATATAGAATCCAAATAGCATGTCTGAAAAGCAACTCCTGCAAGTATTTTAATGAGCAGTTACCTGTGAGTCTAGCATAATCCTATCAATATACAGTAAAACTTGACCGTAGTAGACATTGTTTAGACTGTGCAATATGTCCATTATGGCCACGTTACCATTATGAACAGGTAGTGGACATTACAAACTAGTCCTTCAGGACTTTCAAGTGTCCACTGTAGACATCTAACAACTGCTAGAAGACAAGAAACACACCCATCACAAGGCACCCCAACCAAATAGTAGGTACAGGCCAGACTCAGCTTGAAGTCAATCTTCTCCTGTGTCGTTTCCTCTTAATTCTATACACTCATCACAAGGCACCCCAACCAAGTAGGAGGTGCGGGGCAGACTCAGCTTGAAGTCAATCTTCTCCTGTGTTGCTTCCTATTCATTCTACACACCCATCACAAGGCACCCCAACCAAGTAGGAGGTACACGGCAGATTCAGCTTGAAGTAAATCTTCTCCTGTGTTGCTTCCTATTCATTCTACACACCCATCACAAGGCACCCCAACCAAGTAGGAGGTACAGGACAGACTCAGCTTGAAGTCAATCTTCTCCTGTGTTGCTTCCTCTTCATTCTACACACATATCAAAAGGCACCCCAACCAAGTAGGAGGTACAGGGCAGACTCAGCTTGAAGTCAATCTTCTCCTGTAGCACTCTCCCTTTATTCTACACACCCATCACAAGGCACCCCAACCAAGTAGGAGGTACACGGCAGACTCAGCTTGAAGTCAATCTTCTCCTGTGTCACTCTCCCTTTATTCTACACACCCACCACAAGGCACCCCAACCAAGTAGGAGGTACACGGCAGACTCAGCTTGAAGTCAATCTTCTCCTGTGTCACTCTCCCTTTATTCTACACACCCACCACAAGGCACCCCAACCAAGTAGGAGATACACGGCAGACTCAGCTTGAAGTCAATCTTCTCCTGTGTCACTTAATCTTTATTCTACAAACCATCACAAGGCACCCCAACCAAGTAGGAAGTACACGGCATACTCAGTTGAAGTCAATCTTCTCCTGTGTCGCTCCCTCTTCATTCTACAGATACTGCCACCAATATACACAGAGAAACATTCAAGCAACACACTGCAGGTAGCACAGAAAACTGTAACACTACCCATTTACATGTAAGAACGTACCCCTATTGGGGTGCTTGCTTGACCACCCTGAGCAGCTGGTTAGAAGGTAGTCGAATTCACTTTGGATCAGAGAGCTAGATATATCTTATTCAGTTCGAACATCAATGTAATTGGAACCGATCTGTTGTTTTGCAAACTACATAATTTGCATCATCAAGTATCCAAAATTAATGCAGGCTACTAAAAAGATAATTATTCTGTCAGATCTACTTTAACAAGATTTAACAAGATTGCCACCCAGAGAATTAACTCTAGGTGGCAGGTGGACAAGGAAGCCCTTTGGCTTATTGAGAGTCCGACCCTTTTATCTATGTGTATACCACCCTTCTCAAATGTGTCAATTTTATTTTTAAACATGTTCACGCTACTAGCACCCACACAATGAGCAGATAATCTGTTCCATTCATTTTCAGTCCTTTGTGAAAATGAGAACTTTCTTATATCTAATCTACACTGCTCCTTTGCTAATGTAACTTTATGTCCTCTAGTCCTTCTATCGTTCTTAATGAGAAAAAAATATTTCCATCAGTATTTTCATAACCATTCATTATTTTAAACACTTCTATCTGATCTCCTCTCAATCTCCTGGTCTCTAGTGTTGTTAAGTCGCATTGTTTTAGGCGTATTTCATAACTAAGATCCCTCAGTTTTGGTATCATTTTAGTTGCTCTCCTCTGCACTCTTTCTAGTATATTTATGTCCTTCCTGCGATATGGACTCCATGCTTGAATACAATATTCTAAATGAGGCCTCACTATTGTTTTGTACAGCGATATTTTTAGTTCTTTTTTCTTATATGCTATATTTCGCCTAATTAATCCAAGGATTTGATGTCCATTTGAATCTGCAATTCCGCACTGCTCTGAAACCTTCATATCAGCATTAATGGTTAACTCCAAGTCTTTTTTTTAGAGTAGTACTTAGTACAGTACCATTGTATATTCGACAACTTCGTTCCCATGTCCTGTGTGGAGGCATTTACATTTCCCAAAATTGAACAGCATTTGCCACTTTTCAGACCATTTGATCAACTTGTCAAGATCATCTTGTAAATGTTGTCTATCTCCATCACTTTTAATACTTCTAAACAATTTTGTATCATCCGCAAATTTCAACACCTTGCTTGTTATTTCATCACCCAAATCGTTGATATACATTAAGAATAATATAGGTCCTAGTACTGATCCCTGTGGTACCCCACTGAATACCGATTTCCAGTTTGAAGCCTCCCCATCAACTACTACACGTTGTCTTCTGTCAATCAGCCATTTTTCTATCCAGTTTATTATACCATTTCCTATGCCATGGGCCTTTAGTTTAAGCAGTAATCTTTGATATGGTACTTTGTCGAAAGCTTTTTGAAAATCTAAGTAGACAATATCTACTGGCGATCCCTCATCTACCTACTTAGTGATGTCTTCCAAAAAACATAACATATTTGTTAAGTATGACCTCGCTTTAAAAAACCCATGAGGAGATGGGTTTATCAAGTTATGTTTAACAAGAAAATCCGTCAGGTGATCTTTAATTAGTCTTTATAATAATTTGCAAATCACTGATGTTAAACTCACTGGTCTATAGTTCTCTGACTTGTTTCTCGAACCTTTTTTAAATAACGGTATAATGTTTGCTTCTTTCCATTCTAAAGGAACCACTCCCTCTTCTAATGATAGTTTGAAAACTGTTGCAAGCGGTATGCTAATTTTTTCTATAATTTCCAATAGTAGTTTGGGCAGAATCCCATCCACTCCAGGTGGTTTATTATCCTTCATAGCCCTTATTTTCTTAGCTACCATTTCCGGGGTTACAATTAATTGTCCTAAATAGTCTGAATCTGCCCCCTTGAACTTAGCCTCTGGTACTGGCTGTGAAGTAATATCTTCTCTGGTAAACACTGAACTAAAGTACTCATTCAGGTCTTCTGCCATTAAGAATCCCTCTGATATTATATTTCCAGCACTATATTCTAGAGGACCGACCTTATCTTGAACTTTCTGTTTGCTTCGAACATACGCATAAATTAATTTTGTGTGAGGCAGCGATGCAATATTGATAGTAGTAAAGGTGCAAATAGTAGCGCCCTCTGGTAGATAGGCCTGGAGTTTCCCTAGTGATCAAGCTGAGACCAACGCGGAGGAATATGTAAAGGAGTGATAGGGGCTATATAGGCCAGCCGCAAAGGAAATTCAGGCTCACTCTCTGGTTTGGTTTGATTCAGTGTATACTATTGGCACGCCAATCACCAAAATGCTGTGTTCTGTTTTTATGTCGATTTAGTTATATTTAGTATCTTTGTTTTGTGCTAATCGTGTGAGTTAGTGTGTGTAGGCGGGGTATTAGCGGAGTGGAGGAAGGTACGAAGGAGTCCGGGTACCGGAGTTCCAACACGGGGACAGCGTGGTGACGCCATTTGCGCCAGCGTGGGCTATTGGCATTACAAGGTACCCGTCGTCGTGGGTCGAGCGAGGAGCTGTGCGAAGCTAAGTATAATTTATTTGGTTACGGTAAGCGTATGATGGATAGTGGCACGGAAAGTAAGGCGTTAGCATTAGTGATTGGCGATAGCCACGTATTCTGGTTACAGAAGTTTGTCGAGTCCGAGACGGTTCTTTTTTTTTTTTTTTTCCGTGGTCGCCGCTCGCGGGTAATAATTGCCGCATCAGTGTTGCGGGTTATCGGGGCGGTTCGGTAAGTTCGGTGGGTAGCCATAGAGGTTTGGTGAGGATTGTGGTCATGAGTGTAGGGGGTAACGACATAGACAGTGCGGCAGGACACCAGTTATTGAAAGTAGGGATGCGGCTGTACGAGGTTGCCCAGGATTTGGTTAGAAGAGGGGTTGAGCGCGTGGTAATATGCCAGGTGGTGAAACGTAAAACATATCGCCACATTTCAAGCGAGGAAGGAGCTAGGCGTGTAGTGGAAATTAATGATTTTCTTAAGGCAGTGTGTGACACCGGTAAGATTAACTTTTGGAAGCACAAAGGGTTGTGGAACTCGCGGCATGAAATTTTTCGGCCAGATGGAGTTCACTTCAACGATCTCGGTAATTACAAGCTATGGCGCAGTGTTAGGGGAGCAGTTTTTATGGCAGTGAAGAGCATTAAGATGTAACTGTGTTGGGTCGCCGACTATCAGTATCGACACAGTGGTAAGTGAGTGAATGTGAAACTTCAAATGTTGATGCTGATGTTATAGATTCGTAATGGTTACTTGGATAATATAATGAATAGGCGTACTTACGTGATATAGTAATGGGATATTTGTTGGTTTTGATTAGATCTTTTGAAAGAAATCATTACCCTATATCTTCAGTCAAAATTTTATGAAGATATCTTTGTTATTAAGGAAGTGACATGTTTTTTTTGGAAAAAGTCACATTTTCAGTCACACAGCTGTAACGCAAATGTATGTATTTAGTAGGACTAAAACAAAGACCGATTCCTGAAACAAAAAAAACAAAAATCAATAACTCCATTAATATTCAACATAATTAAGTGATTTTGGTATCATCGTTTATGGTTTTAAAGCTCTTTTCATCAGTGTTATTTGTTTAGACATTGGTCAAGCTTGAAATTCTTGTCCACATACCTACTGTACGAGGTTGCCCAGGATTTGATTAGAAGAGGGGTTGAGCGCGTGGTGATACGTAAACCATATCGCCACATTTCAAGCGAGGAAGGAGCTAGGCGTGTAGTGGAAATTAATGAATTTCTTAAGGCAGTGTGTGACACAGGTAAGATTAGCTTTTGGAAGCACAAAGGGTTGTGGAACTCGCGGCATGAAATTTTTCGGCCATATGGAGTTCACTTCAACGATCTCGGTAATTACAAGCTATGACGCAGTGTTAGGGGAGCAGTTTTATGGCAGTGAAGAGCATTAAGATGTAAGTGTGTTGGGTCGCCGACTAACAGTATCAACACAGTGGTAAGTGAGTGAATGTGAAACTTCAAAGGTTGATGCTGATGTTATGGATTCGTAATGGTTACTTGGATAATATACCGAATAGGCGTACTTACGTGATATAGTATGGGATATTTGTTGGCAGTGATGCTGGCAAAACAGTAATGTTCAGTATCTACGATCAGTCGTCCTTACTGGCAGCAGTAAGTGTGATCAGAACGTGAGTGAGTGGGAATTACGACTGGTCGTCCTTACTGGGAACAGTAAGTGTGTAATAGTTGGCGATGCAGTCTACAATAGTAAAGTTACACGTTTACGACCAGTTGTCCTTACTTGTTACAGTAAGTGTGAAATGTATGCGTTTGGGGTTGGCTACGACTGGTCGTCCTTACTGGGAACAGTAAGTGTGTAATGGTTGGTGATGCAGTCTGCAATAGTAAAGTTAGACGTTTACGACCAGTCGTCCTTACTTGTTACAGTAAGTGTGAAATGTATGCGTTTGGGGGTTGGCTACGACTGGTCGTCCTTACTGGGAACAGTAAGTGTGTAATAGTTGGTGATGCAGTCTACAATAGTAAAGTTAGACGTTTACGACCAGTTGTCCTTACTTGTTACAGTAACTGTGTAATAGTTGGTGATGCAGTCTACAATAGTAAAGTTAGACGTTTACGACCAGTCGCCCTTACTTGTTACAGTAAGTGTGTAATAGTTGGTGATGCAGTCTACAATAGTAAAGTTAGACGTTTACGACCAGTCGCCCTTACTTGTTACAGTAAGTGTGTAATAGTTGGTGATGCAGTCTACAATAGTAAAGTTAGACGTTTACGACCAGTCGTCCTTACTTGTTACAGTAAGTGTGAAATGTATGCGTTTGGGGTTGGCTACGACTGGTCGTCCTTACTTGTTACAGTAAGTGTGAAATGTATGCGTTTGGGGGTTGGCTACGACTGGTCGTCCTAACTGGGAACAGTAAGTGTGTAATAGTTGGTGATGCAGTCTACAATAGTAAAGTTAGACGTTTACGACCAGTCGTCCTTACTTGTTACAGTAACTGTGTAATAGTTGGTGATGCAGTCTACAATAGTAAAGTTAGACGTTTACGACCAGTCGTCCTTACTTGTTACAGTAAGTGTGTAATAGTTGGTGATGCAGTCTACAATAGTAAAGTTAGACGTTTACGACCAGTCGTCCTTGTTACAGTAAGTGTGAGATGTATGCGTTGGGGATTCACTACGACTGGTCGTCCTTACTGGGTACAGTAAGTGTGAGATGTATGCGTTGGGGGTTCGCTACGACTGGTCGTCCTTACTGGATACAGTAAGTGTGCAATCGTTCGGGATGATAATGGCTAAGTTAGCAATGCTAGGTGTTGCGCCCAGTTGTCCTTGCTGGGACCGTTACGGTTAATGGTTGGTAATCCGTTACGGATAATGATTGGTAATTGGTTGTGAGGAGCAACATTGGATGTTTATGTCTTAATAAGTTGATAAGTAGGGTAATGGGTTTCAATAAGCTGCATTTATCTGACACAGTACGTGCGATGGCGGGGGTGAGTGAATATAATGGTTTTTACCTATCATAGGTGTCTTAAGGGTGTAGTGAGATGGAAAACTTGGTGATATCAATCGATAAGTGACATTGTTCGGATATGTGGACTCCATGTAAAGGACCGGGTGGTCCGTATGGATAGAAATGTTGTATTTGTTTCCTATTGAAATATAACACCACCCATCATATTGTAGAATGGCGCCGGTGAGGCAGTCTGTCCGGCAGCGTGCCAGGGCGGCAGCAAGTGGTCATCCCCCACAGATTCAAGACGTGCCAGCAGCAGTTCAAGTAGACCCTGCGGCTAGACTGACAACAGCATCTGCTGCGGGTGCTGCTCGTCGACGCTGGGAAACGAACGTTGAGAGTCGTCTCGATGCGACAGAGCAGCTCTGTCGGGAACTGCGGGAGGTGAAGGACTATGCCGGCGACGGCAAGTCAACCGATGCCTGGGTCTGCTTCGTCGGCAGCAGGTGGCGGGTCCGTCATCGGATATGGCGCAGGGAACTGCCATAGTGGACCCTCCATGGCCAAATGTAGAAGGCATGGTGGGATCGTGCCAGTCAATAGATACAGATCGACGAATTTCACAAGCTGGCACCATGGGCCAATCACGAGCCGACCACATTGCCATTCCACATCTCCCCAGAGGCCTTCAGGATACTGTAGAGGTATTATTGCAAGCACCATGAGCTCCGTCATCCAGGGTACAATATGGGAGGACCCATTTTGCCAATTTTGGTCCCAATTATAATGGTCTCCATAGCGCATTTGCATAACACCGGTTTCGCCCCAGCATCTATCGTATCCACTGTGTCAGCCATTTCATATTTTCATAAGATCAATGGTGTCCAGGACCCTGGAAAGAATTTCATTATATCTAAACTCTTGACAGGGGCTCAGAACTTAAGAGCAGTGCCAGATGTGAGATTGCCTGTAACTTTGCCAATATTCATCCAGCTAGTTAACGCGATGCCTTCGGTAATTACTTCGCATTATCAAGGTCTGATGATGCGAGCCATGATGGTTCTAGCTTTCAAAGCATACTTATGGGTAGGGGAGATGGTCCCTTGTTCTAGCAAGGTTGTATACTGGTCCAGGACGTTACAGTCAGTGGTGAAATAATAACAGTTTCTTTCAGGCATTTTAAGAATAGTGGCAGACAAGGTCCCCAGTATGTGCAGATTGACGGGGAGTGTCTTCTCGGCACTTCCATTCACATAGCTAAGATAGTCGGGGAGTTTCAACAAGTTAGAGGGGTAACGCTGGGTACGTTCTTCGCACATACAGACGGGAGGTCTATGTTGCGAAGAGAGTTTTGATGGATTGTTCAGACGTCTGCTGGTATTCTGTAGCCTCAGTAGCACAGTTTTCAGAATCGGGGCTGCGACGTCAGCAGCGCTGCAGGGAGAGTCTGATGCGCAAATTTCCAAGTCTATGGAGGGTTCTGCCAAGCTTTGTCATAAGTTAGGTATGTGTACGTATAGCATAACACAGGTAGCAATGTGGTTAGGTTGGTAAAGGTTTTGGGCAGGCTAGTCTATGGTCAGGGTTCGTGTTATACATTGGGGGTTCTGTCAGGGGCGGAGCACTCGGTGTTATATTGCGATATATATTGGTATTCGTTATGTGTGACTAAAAGCAGGTCGCATGTAGCAAGGTAGTTAAGTAAGTGAAGGAGTAATGAAGGCTAGGTGATCGGGATTCTGATTCAAGTGTTCCAGAATGGATATTGGGGGCTCTGTCAGGGGCGGGGCCCTTGGTGATATTTTGGGGGTGCTGGGTCAGGATCCAGATTCTTGCAGATACAGGATATTGATTGGGGGCTCTGTCAGGGGCGGAGTTCTTGGTTGTATCTTGGTTTGCAGGAAGTTAGGTAGAAGGGTAACTCTGACAGGGGCAGAGTTATTAGTTAGGAGGTTAGGTAGGTTTTGGTATAGAGGTAGGTGGGGGTCGGTTACATTGGATTGTTGGGTAACCTGGTGGCGGAGTGACCCCCACCGTTACCGTTACGGTGGTTGTGGTAAATATAGTGCAGTCATGTAATTAGTCATGTTAGTAAGTAGATGTCTTGGAACTTATATGCTTAGAAATTGTAGGTATTGCTTAACAATGCTGTTGGGGCCGGCATGCTTGCTGTGTATTGATGTATGTATATATGGTGTGGTTTTTATGTATATGTGGTGTTGTTTAATATGTGTTAGTGAATAAATGTCATTAAGTTGGCCTGTTTCAATCAACATTGGTCTTGTATCGTTGCTTTGCACAGAAAGGTGTATGTGACAGGGGCGCATACATTGATTTTGTGTGAGGCAGCGATGCAATATTGATAGTAGTAAAGGTGCAAATAGTAGCGCCCTCTGGTAGATAGGCCTGGAGTTTCCCTAGTGATCAAGCTGAGACCAACGCGGAGGAATATGTAAAGGAGTGATAGGGGCTATATAGGCCAGCCACAAAGGAAATTCAGGCTCACTCTCTGGTTTGGTTTGATTCAGTGTATACTATTGGCTCGCCAATCACCAAAATGCTGTGTTCTGTTTTTATGTCGATTTAGTTATATTTAGTATCTTTGTTTTGCCCACCCTCCTCCCTATATCACTTTACTTGTTGGTTCAGAAACTTTTTAATTGGCGCTTTCACTGGCGGAGTGACCCCCACCGTTACCGTTACGGTGGTTGTGGTAAATATAGTGCAGTCATGTAATTAGTCATGTTAGTAAGTAGATGTCTCGGAAGTTATATGCTTAGAAATTGTAGGTATTGCTTAACAATGCTGTTGGGGCCGGCATGCTTGCTGTGTATTGATGTATGTATATATGGTGTGGTTTTTATGTATATGTGGTGTTGTTTAATATGTGTTAGTGAATAAATGTCATTAAGTTGGCCTGTTTCAATCAACATTGGTCTTGTATCGTTGCGTTGCACAGAAAGGTGTATGTGACAGGGGCGCATACAAACTCTTGCTGTCATATTTTATACTACTAGTTAATTGTTGTTGATAGCTTTTCTTTGAATTTCAAATTTCAGCTGTAGCTTGGTTAAGTGCTTCTTTATAACTGTTGTAGTGTTCATCATTTCCAGTACATCTATATGAATTCCACATCATTTGTTTATACTTAGTTTTTCTAATGGCTTCTTTCGATAAGTGTTTCTTTTTGGACCGTTTCCCTTATTTTTTGAAGGGTACACATTTATCGACCATGCACTTAATTTCACTCTTTAATATATTCCAGCATTCTGTTGCTGTCTTATTTTCACACTTCTGCAGTCGAGCTTAGAGTTGAGTGAGTATAAAGTGGTCCAACACTCTACTCACGCTGCTGCGGACAAGTTTAGAGTTGAGTGAGTATAAAGTGGTCTGAGACTCTACTCATGCTGCTGTGGACGAGCTTAGAGTTGAGTGAGTATAAAGTGGTCTAAGACTCTACTCACGCTGCTGAAGATGACCTTAGAGTTGAGTGAGTATAAAGTGGTTTAAGACTCTACTCACAATGCTGCAGACGAGATTAGAGTTGAGTGAGTGTAAAGTGGTCTAAGACTACTCACACTGACGCAGACGAGCTTAGAGCTGAGTGAGTATAAAGTGGTCTAAGACTTTACTCACACTGCTGCAGAAGAGCTTAGAGTTGAGTATGTAAAGTGGTCTAAGACTCTACTTACGCTGCTGCAGTCGAGCTTAGAGTTGAGTGAGTATAAAGTGGTCTGAGACTCTATTCATGCTGCTGCGGACACGTTTAGAGTTGAATGAGTATAAAGTTGTCTAAGACTCTACTCACGCTGCTGAAGACGAGCTTAGAGTTAAGTGAGTATAAAGTGGTCTGAGACTCTATTCATGCTGCTGCGGACAAGTTTAGAGTTGAGTGAGTATAAAGTGGTCTGAGACTCTACTCATGCTGCTGTGGACGAGCTTAGAGTTGAATGAGTATAAAGTGGTCTAAGACTCTACTCACACTGATGCAGACGAGCTTAGAGCTGAGTGAGTATAAAGTGGTCTAAGACTCTACTCAAACTGCTGCAGACGAGCTTAGAGTTGAGTATGTAAAGTGGTCTAAGACTCTACTTATGCAGCTGCAGTCGAGCTTAGAGTTGAGTGAGTATAAAGTGGTCTGAGACTCTACTCATGCTGCTGCGGACATGTTTAGAGTTAAATGAGTATAAAGTTGTCTAAGACTCTACTCACGTTGATGCGGAGGAGCTTAGAGTTGAGCGAGTATAAAGTGGTCTAAGACTCTATTCACGCTGCTGCAGACGAGCTTAGAGTTGAGTGAGTATAAAGAAAAGTGGTCTGAGACTCTACTCATGCTGCTGCGGACCCGTTTAGAGTTGAGTGAGTATAAAGTGGTCTAAGACTCTACTCACTTTGATGCGGAGGAGCTTAGAGTTGAGTCGGTATAAAGTGGCCTAAGACTCTACTCACGTTGCTGCAGACGAGCTTAGAGTTGAGTGAGTCGAGGACATTGAAGTTGAGGTCTTTGACGTGATTCAAGTTGAAGTTCGAGAAGATGATAGAGACGATGACCTGGTAGCTCTGCGCCAGACACACTCGTGTCTCGTAAGTCTGAAACAATCAATGGTGATCCAAGTAACGTTACTTGAGTATGAAAAGAGAAATATTTTATAGACATTTTCATGGCACTTTCCACAAAAATTTCAGAAATATTTAGTTACCAACATACCATATGCAAATTTATTATTATTTGATGTGTGGCCTACTTTCATATAAACTTGATACACTGCCCAATTGGTCAAGCAAGAACAATTAGTATTACCTGATGGTATCCAGTGTTAAATCCATGCATTAGTTAATTAGAAATGTGTATTTTGTGTCTTACACCTAAGGTTTAATGGATATTTACAAGCTGGGCTTGATTTATTCCATATCTGTTGTTTTCATTGGCTTTCCAATATCTATCCAATTTGGCCTTAAAGGCTTTGGTGTCGACACTAACCATTTTAAGAGACGCATCCTCAGCCAACAATTTGTAGCTGGACATTGGCTGAAACAAAACGGAACATCAAACAATTCATTAGATCATTCAAATTGTTAAAATTGGGCACAAAACATACACAAAATTCAAGCTAATAATAACATTGTGAAGGAGTGATATTAATTTTTTTATTTGTTATAAATAATTACTGATTGGAATATAATTTAATACTCTCTTGAATATTACAAAAGCTGTGCAGCTGAACAAAATTAACCCGGACCCTGATATCCCAGAAACCTTGGATTTCGGATATAATTTCATGGGAACATAATTTCCAAATGCTGATATATCCCCATGATGTGCATGGTTTGTTTATTCAGAAAACTTCTTAATCTGCACATATATACAGGGAACTAAAGTATCCAGATTAACAATGCTCCACTGTGTGTCTACTCCCAGTCAACTGATGTAACAAAAATATATATATGTATAAATAATTCGGATTGATAATCATTCAGTAGTTTGTTGAATGGCATAAACAAAACACACATGAATAATGTCTGCCATGCAAAAACACTCCAATCATCTAGTAATGATTTACTTTTTGTTCTTAGCGTCAATACTATCATTGGGATTTTTCTGTTGCTGCACCAACTCTTTCAAATATGCTCCCTCTTAGTGTTAGATCAGTTGAAAATATTACACAATTCCCTCCGTCACTAAAAAATTACCTTTATAACCTTACATATCAGGCTTAGAAGCAACTTTAATATGGCTCATCGATTTTGAGATTGACCAAACCTTATGCCTAAATGATTGTCAGAGTTTGGAGTTATATTTTATTATTATTATTAACTAGCTGAGTTACCCAGCAATGCCCGGGAAAAAAGGCAGTCATATGTACCAGACACCCCAAACCCATCCCAAATGTTTCCAGCTTACCCGCATTAATAAATGGTAACTGGTCATTAGTCAAGTTGTTAGGACAACCTTCTACCAGAAATCTCAATCTCATTCGCTCACCCGTATAACTGATGTAACCAGCAACAGCGGATGTTAGGTTGAAATTTCACCCCGATACATGCAAAACTAATGGAGATGTGGGTTCACAACCAAAAACAGAGAATGAACTGTTTCATAATATAGATATGTTGTATTCCTAGTTATCCAATATAACTTTTGACACTCACTTGTTATAATGCACTAACTTGACGGGTGATAATTTCAACGCTAAATGACAAAATGACACATAGCTCCATCTGTAGGAAATATATGAAATGGGAAAGAGAGCACTACTTGTAACCATGCAGACATGACCAACGACAGGTAGACCTGATGGATGTTAAGCGCTGAGGATTTTCAAACGTCAATAACTTTAAAATGGGCCAAGATGTTTTTTGGTGAATCATAGTTACAGATCATTAAGGGTTATGATGGAAGTAAAATGTTGACATGTTTAGTGGAGACTATATGCATGCCAGTGAAGATACACCTGGAAATAAACTACTCGAGTAGACCGTTTCATAAAGATTGTGTATATTAGTTAATGTGTTATTAAAAATACTGTAGAATTTTATCCTGATACACTGCTATTTAGGCCGATTTCCAGTGGTTGTAGAAACCTTGCAGGAGAGTTGGTGAGCTGCAATCTCGCAAGTAGCACAGATAAAGGTTGTTTAAGAAAATGTGCACACATTTTCTGTTTTCATTTTGCCTACCACCCTCCGCCAGAATGGAATAAAGAAAGAGACGAACTATGATAAAACTTTATTTGTTCACAAGGTACATATACATAGCATGCATTTTGACTTAAAATAGTAGCAATTAATGACATAATACTGATTGAACTGGAGTGAAGTAATAGCTGCAACATGTATATAAAACATATGAACAATATTCCTTGTAATTTTTGCTAAATATGCTTTCACCTCTTCGTGTATACCTAAATTATTTTATTTTATATCTTATTTTATACATAAGTTATTTTGTTTTAATCCTAGATCATATCTTTATATTGCATTGTCTATTGCTGTTTTAAAGTTTCTCAGGTTCTGCCAGTGCAGTAGAGATTCCCATTACACATTATAGTTACAGCCCACATGGAGGTATTCTGTTTGAGACTGGGACAATGGCAGGCAGTGAGCCTAAGCAAGTCCAATACACAGGATTATAGCATAATCTCTCCAGTCAGCTGTCCCAGTGATTAGAGATAGGGAAAAGTCCACAATCCAGTTATAAATAGAGATCAGTGAAGGAGGCTTACAGCAGCAGGCAAACAGTACGAAAATATAGCATTTTGGGGGGGCCCTGAGGTACCCTTAGAATGATTCAATCAAATACATATTTTGTGTTTATTGGTAGTATACTAAGATACGTCTATACAAAATAAAAAAAAGTTACTGAAGAATGTTTGAAAAAGTAGGCAAAAGGTGAAAATTTACCAGTTTCGGGGGATCTCAGGGGACCTTAGAATGATTAAATCAATTACAGATTTCTTGTGCATAGTGGCAGTACCCTAAGATACATCTATGCAAAATTAAACAAAAAGTTGTTGAACGGTTTCGGAGATATGGTGGATAACGGTGCATGGCAGACGGCGGAATGATGACATAAGTCTGTTCGACCTTCGACCCAAAGGACTAAAAACCATTCAAAATTTCTGCATACATCCAGGACAGATTTGTAGATGGCATAATTATCTTTATGATGAAATAGAAAAACATTAAATGCCCCCCAAGTTCACCACCCCACCGGACGAATTTAGAAAATGTCTCAATCTACGAACCATCTCAATTGGCCCGGTAGATCACATGCACAATTTCAACCTGACATACATGCAAAACTGACAGAGATGTGGGGGCACAAACAAACAGAGGACGAACTGTTTTATAATATAGATAAATAATAACTTATCTATAGAAACTGACCAGCAGTTTGTATGTGGCGGGGGTTGCGGGTTCCTAAGTGGGCATGGTGATACCCTCAGCCTCTATGTAGTCACTCTTCTTCTTCGACCTCTTCTCCTTCTTCTCTCATTTCTCCTTCTTTCATTTCCGCCTCAAAGGCTGCAAATAAAGAGAGCAGTAAATGGGCAGTTAATAACCATCCTGTGAAGGTGTCAAAAGTATTTTTTAACATTTCAACGTCTTGTCATTTTAAGGCAACACCATTCTGACTTGAAATCGATTTTAACACCTCATATATGTGGTGTCATCTAGTGGATCATTGCATGTTACATGTCATTTTAAAAATTAGTCTATTATGTTGAACAAGCTCCATTTGAAAACATTATTTGCTGAATGTGTATGAGTGCCATGGGGAATCAAAGTATATTTCTTTAAACGTCATGGAGTCTAAAGGGTTAAACAATGAAATGTCAAGGGGTCTAAAGGGTTAAAAAATTTAATGTCATGGAGTAAAAACGGTTAAACAGTTCACGTCATCCGTCTATGAAAACAACATATCTTCATCATCATTATCATTGTTCAGCCGGAGTGTCCCGTGGTTGGGCGAAGGCCTCAGCATGTCGTTTCCAAATCTGCCTGTCTTACGCTATCCTCTGCCAGATGGTGCCCTTCGAGTACTCGTCTAGTTTATCCCTCCATCACTTCGCTGGTCTTCCTCTAGATCGTTTCCCTTTGTAAGGTCTCCAGGTTGTGATATGCGATGTCCATCAGTTATCTCGTAGTCTGCTAATGTGCCCTGTCCAGGTCCACTTCTGTCTTATGATTTGTTTTATCTCGTCTATGACCTTTGTCTTCTATCTTACCCAGATGTTTGTTTATCTCTCCTGATATGTGATGTTTAACATACTTCTTTCCATCTTTGCTTGGTACATTTTAATATGAACATAATATTAATAATAATCTGAACATTTATACAGCGGCCTTTCAGCTTAAACTGCTCAAAGGCATTTTACAACTTCATTAAAACATTTTCTCACATTTATATGACTTACAGGAGGTTCACTTTCGAAAATAGTGTAGAATATGGTAAAAAATGACCCGGCATGACCTGATGTTAACAACTGTCTATCTAATTCATCAAAGCATAATCCAAACTATAGCACTGAAGAGAAAAACAGCAGGCATGGGTGCTCAAAAAGGGGATTGAAAGTTTGGAACAATGTCAAATGTCAGTCAAACTACTACATCCGTACAGTTCAAAGTTCATGCCAATACCAAAAAGGCACAACTGTCATATAATTGAAGTTTTCTACCGTAACAATAGGACTGAGTAAAAAGTTGATAATAAATTTCTAAAGAGAGAACCTACTGCCATGTTCGTGCAAGAAAAATCAAATGGAGTAGTTTGTAGTACTTTCAAGATTACCTTTTCGGCAACGTCATTCATGTCCCTCCCTCCCTCTCTCTCCTCTTCCCTCCCTCCCCCCTCTCAATCTCCCTCCCTCTCTCTCTCTCGTTCTCCTTTCATCCATCCCTACCTCCCTCTCTCTCACTCCCCTCTTTCTCTCATTCTCCCTCTCTCTCCCCTCTCTCTCTTTCGTTCTCCTTCCATCCATCCCTCCCTCTCACTCCCTCTCTCCCTCCCTCCCTCCCTCTCTCTCTCACTCTCTCTTTCTCTCATTCTCCCTTTCTCCCCCCTCTCTCTCTCCCCCCCTCTCTCTCTCTCTCTCTCTCTCTCTCTCTCTCCCTCTCTCTCTCTCTCTCGCACCGATGCAGCTACAAACCACTAATTTACAATGGTGTCATCTGGTGAATCACCATTCAATTGAATAAAAAAGACTATCCGGAAAGTCACGCATATAAAAGATATGAAAGAAAATAACTTTAAAGAAACCTATCTTTGTGTTTTCTAAAATGCATCGTCAATTGGTGGATCAGAGGCCAATGGTCTAACAAAGCCATTCAAGCCAACATATGAACATAGCAAGATGTGAGTAGACCTTGATGTCTCAAAGGTGATACACTTACAAGACTCCAATGTTAGCGTGTTAATATATAGATAACTCACCAACAAAGTTTACAGTATGAAAATGTGTAGCATTTTACATTTGTTCAAGCCACCTTCCTTAGATTCCCACTACATTGGGTAGCTGCTAAATTTGAAAAACATGAATATTTCTCCCAAACAAACACTGAAATTAATTGTCCCTCCTACCTTCCTCTCCTTCTTGTCTTTCCTGTGTTTCTTCTCTCATTCATTCCTGTGTTTTTTCTCCAGTGCTGTGGCTGCGGTTGACTCTGGTGGGGCCTTCACGCTGAGTGGAGACGACAGAGTCTGGTACGTGTGGACAGGCAACACCTCCTCATCTCGCAGTGGTCTAACAGGGGGAAGCGGACAGGAGGGTCAACATGGGTATGTGTGTGTGCACGTGCGCTTGTGTATGAGTGTGTATGTGTGTGTGTCTTTGTTTGTGCGTGTGTATATGCGTGTGTGTGTGTGTGTGTGTGTTTATGTTGTGTGTGTGTTTGCAGTGCATGCATGAATGCGCGTATGCATACATGCTTTGCATATGTATGAATGCATGTGTGCATCGTAGTGTTTCATGTCACTTTGTGTGAGACATGTGTGAGACATGTGTGTTACATGTCTGTGATTCCCTGTCATTTCCAACTAATATAAACTTTTAACAATAAAATATGCATTGTCTCTATAAATCATATTTTTAATACAAATTAACTATCACCAATTGGTACATTAGAGGCCAATGGTGTAAAGAAGCAAGTGAACACAACGTGAGGCAACTATATGTTAATATTCAGACTAGTACTACAACCTGATCAAGACACAAACACAAATTAACGTTTTAAAGAATGGTCCATCACTGTGAAGCAATATGCCCCAAACCTGTGAGGGGCCCTTGACGGGAGAATAGAATATAATAACACACTCACTCATCTAGGTTAATGTTGAGAAGTCTATGTGGGTCATCTTTAGTACCCTTCGAGTCATCATCATCTGACAAGTTGGCTCCCTGTAACTCAGAGAACATCCATCTATGTACGTATACATATTTAACAAGATTTCCACCCAGAGAATTAACTCCAGATGGCAAACGAACTGATGCAAATGGATTCCGTGCAACCCATTCATGCGCTAACAGACACACTTTTTTATTTAATTCAACATTGGCAACAAATAAGAGCCTTGTCCTCACCTCTGGTACGTTGTATTCGATGTTGACAGAGATGACGGCGGAGGGATAATCGTCCGAGTCACAGCTCACCTTCTTCTTCCTCGACTTCTTCTCCTTCCGTCTCCGTCTCTCCGCCTCCTGCTGACGCTGCAGCTGCAGGTATTTGTCCGACATCGACATACCTGAGACAGGTTCATGACACACCTGAGACAGGGGTTGGGTTCATGACACACCTGAGACAGATGTTGGGTTCATGACACATCTGAGACAGGTGTTGGGTTCATGATACACCCGAGACAGGTGCTAGATTCATGACACACCTGAGACAGGTGTTTGTACACATACATATATATTTATATATATATATATTATTTAGATTTGCAATAGATAGTATATTAGGTAGGTATTATGGTACAGGTGAGAACTATTAGCAAGTGAAAATTACAATATAATTGAGACATTTGGCTCATCTTCAAACATGACAGGTCAGAATTCTTACCGCCTTGTAATTAGTCCAACAAGTTTCTGATAAGATATGGAAAATATTGTTCATGGCTCCAAGATTTCAATGGGCAGCAAGAATTAACACTTACGTTGGAGCGTTTAGTGGAAACTTGCAACGTTTAGATCCACCACCTGTGGATCTTGATCACGCATAAAATAAAAAACATGGTGAAAAATGATTGACTGTACTTTCTTTAAAAAAATTGAGTTCATTGGTTGTCTCCTTTACACCACATCCATACTCAACAATATGACCATAAACCAGATCTCCTGATAAACATCTACATGCTAGAACAATACTGATTTAATGCAATAAAATATGTATTCATAGTATACTCAAGCTGGACAAACACGCCAACAGTTTCAAGGCAATCCACCTTTAAAAAAATCACCTGGCAAGTTTCTGCTCACAAAATAACATAAAAATTTTCTGGATTAAATCAAATTTCAATATCTGAAGCTGGGAAGAGGAGTGGCCAGTGTCTTGAAGCATTCATACATACGATCCTTCATATGAAAGGTAGTTACAGACATGTTTCTATGGCTGTTATGAGTCACAAAATCTATGTCAAACGTCCCCGTAAGTTCCTGCAAACAAAGGTTTATATATACGAATGTTTCATGAAACTGGTCCCAGGTGTAGGAGCTGATTGTAAGTAACAAAGAACTGAGGTGAGAATTACCTTGGGTCTTGCACCCTTCAGGTAGTTCGGGATGTTCAAATTCCCTCTGCTAGCGCATCTGTCAAAGAAAAAACACACTTGCTATTAGAAAAGGTTTGAAAAATAAATAAGTTACTTGGCGGCTTTCACTGGAGTTGTATGGAGAAACTTCACACCAAATTTAGTAATTTAAGTCCAGTGCTTACTGCTATATTTGTATACGTAATTTACATTATAAACAAAGAGAAAAACAAAAGAAACATATTTCTATTAAATCACTAGTTATTTGAGTGAAGAGGTTCATTGGACTGCAAGGTTCAAATTGGTAATATTTTGGGCTTATTTTCCAGTCAATTTACCTTTTTTGCTGTGTCTGCTAATCAACAATCTTCATCAGACAGCTAGCTACCTTTACATGGCAATGCTTGTCATGTGTTAATTTGCTTAAAACAAAGATTGTGAACATGTCACACATGCTTGCACATACCTTCTGTAGTTCAGCCTCTGATGGTGCAGGAGTTTTTACCTCATTTCCATTTGTTCTGGTTCTACAAAATATGTATAATCATACAAATACATGCAAGTTAAAAGACAATTACAATTACTATCAAAATTACTTATCCTCTGGAAGCAATATCTTGGTAGTTTGTAAGGTCAAAAGACAAGCAACAAAGTCTTTAGTTTGACATTACTTACCAGATGACACCACACACACAGAACATTTTTACTAAGTATTCCTACCAAATATCTGATCAAGATAATGTAACTTTGAACGGTTACATGCCATGGAAGTTACGTAAACCGTCCTCATCTGATCAGTGGGCAATTTACATTACTGATGAAGACAGTGTAACTTTGAACAGTTATTTGCCATGGAAGTTATGTAAACCGTCCCCATCTGATCAGTGGATAACTACATTACTGATGAAGACAGTGTAACTTTGAACGGTTATTTGCCATGGATGTTATGTAAACCGTCCCCATCTGATCAGTGGACAACTTACATTACTGATGAAGACAGTGTAACTTTGAACGGTTATTTGCCATGGAAGTTATGTAAACCGTCCCTATCTGATCAGTGGACAACTTACATTACTGATGAAGATAGTGTAACTTTGAACTTGAACGGTTACTTGCCATGGAAGTTATGTAAACCGTCCCCATCTGATCAGTGGACAATTTACATTACTTCAAACCGTCATTTACCATTTGTAACTGACATCATTTGCCAGCGAAGCTATTGGTATAAGTGGTATCGAGGGATTTTGTAGAGACACGACTGACCGGCTGATCCAGCTAGTGGGACAAAGTACAAGTAAATGGGTTGACCAAATTAATTGAACATTTGTTTGCTACTTGTACAAATAGTCCTACACCAGAGTTTATAAACATATGAATTTTTTTCTTACATTTATTTTCAGTTTGACAACTAAAAATAAGGCCATGCGATGTGATTAAGATCGAGGGATGCTCTCACCTGTCATCACCCATTGTGTGGAAGATGCTGGTCTTGGCGACGACTTCCTCAGGTTCATCGTCCTCAGGCGGTGGTTCGTTGATCCATGCGTCAAGTTCAAGGCTACAGACACAGACGAACACTTCATGCATTCGTTCTTCAAATATTTTTGTCATTCATAAATTCGCAAAGTAAAAAAAAACAGTTTTTTGTATCTGTTCAAACAAACAAACCACCACACCACCTATATGTCGAGTGGGAGTTCAGATTCTCACCGATGCAACATGGCTTCCAAATCATACCAACAGCTGCTTGAGATCAACTAACGTGACAGTTGCCACGACACGACCCGCCACAATGCCCGGTTCTCATATCAACATTAGGTGTATCAATACAAGTTCCATTTGTTTCCCCATCACGATATGTGATGACGACTAAACCATTACACACCCATATGTAATGTTATATTTTCTTT
Source organism: Paraescarpia echinospica (assembly GCA_020002185.1). Lineage (NCBI taxonomy): Eukaryota > Metazoa > Annelida > Polychaeta > Sabellida > Siboglinidae > Paraescarpia > Paraescarpia echinospica. The sequence continues at coordinate 32,360 of JAHLWY010000978.1, forward strand.
GGGACTTCTATGGCCACCTTTTATGAGATGAAAATGCATGAAATGTATTGCAGGGATATCCTTGTGAGAGAGAACACATATATTGCAGATATAAGGAAGAAGATCAATTGTCAATTTATTAGAAACTATTAAAACCATTCACATTAAAACCATTACAGATCTCACTACATTTCTTCAATTTTGTGGACTTCAAGGCTGCATTTGACACCATTTGGAGGGTTCACAACATAGTTTGGACATCAGGCAACCATATATATTTTTCACATAAAACTAATTTTCTCATGTAAACAAGATAATGATCGATTACATAACATTGTGATTGAGTAATCAATCAGAAGCATGAAACAACAGAATTTATTAATCTGAACAGCCACAGTCACTAAGGTTACAGGCTCCTCGTGAGATGTCAAATTTCAATTAAAACTACTCATATCGTGTCTAGTGTTTTACAAGACAAACCTTGTTTTATAGTCACCTCTGTAATACAGCCACCTCACAATTAGGTCACCTTGGTAATACAGCCACCTCACAATTAGGTAACCTTGGTAATACAACCACCTCACAATTAGGTCACCTTGGTAACACAGCCCCCTCACAATTAGGTCATCTTGGTAATACAGCCACCTCACAATTAGGTCACCTTGGTAATACAGCCACCTCACAATTAGGTCACCTTGGTAATACAGCCACCTCACAATTAGGTCACCTTGGTAATACAGCCACCTCACAATTAGGTCACTTTGGTAACACAGCCACATCACAATTAGGTCACCTTGGTAATACAGCCACCTCACAATTAGGTCACCTCGGTAATACAGCCACCTCACAATTAGGTCACCTTGGTAACACAGCCACATCACAATTAGGTCACCTTGGTAATACAGCCACATCAAAATTAGGTCACCCTAGAACAGTCCCAAATGATTTCCACATACAGTAAAGTATAGGAAATTAGTTCCACTGATATGTTCACCTTGCTATCCTGGTCACTATGTCCAGTCCAAAGGATGACCTTGACAGTGAGGTGGCCCTGTACATCTACATAAAAACAGGCACATGCAACATAATTATCAATCTGAATGATGGTAACCAGATGTTTGAAATAGCTGACAGTGTTTTTCATTAATTGCTTTTCTTTAGGCGGCTATAGGTGACTTATTCTCTGGACCATGAAAAAAATATGCAGTTCTAAAACATCACAACCATTTTTATTAGCATGAACAATTCACAGAAAGAGGATACCATCTCAAAATCACTACCACTTTATTCACCGTCCCTGAACCGAGAAGTAAACCAGTGATCTATCTTGATAGGTGGGAAATATATATTCAGGTTTTTATTAGTATCTGTCTCTATCAGTAGCAGCGAGGACGTCAAGGCATAGTTACGCATGTACTCACTCTGAGAACTCTCCACAGATCCAGACTGCCGCTTGCAGCACTTCACAGATGCCGTTCCTCTGTACGTT
>JAHLWY010000979.1:0-33817 GCA_020002185.1 Paraescarpia echinospica
GGTCCCGCATGGTCGGACTTTTGGCTATCTCCCTAGCAAAGGCCAAAAGCCCGACTTTTCGGGATTATGCAGTGACACAAGGGTACGACAATGTTATATTTTTGTTTGTAGGAAATTACAAAATACGCCATTATCCTATATTTAGCACTGTTTATTATATAAACTATATATATGGCATATGATGCATAAACTAAAAAAGTGGTCCCGAATGCTCCGGCTTTTAGCATTTCCCCTTAGCAAAGGCTAAAAGAACGAGTTTTCGGGACCAGTGACACAAGGGAACGACAATGTTATATCTACTCTTGTTGGATAATAAAAAATACGTTTGTATCATTCTGTAGCAGTTTTCACTACATCTAAATATAAGGCCTAATATGGATGTACTAGAAAAGTGTTGAATGGTCGGGCTTTTAGCCTCTCCTCCTAAGAAAGGCTAAAAAGACGGCGTGTTCGGGACCAGTGACACCTGGGAATGAGCCGCACGACAGAATAACGTACATATGTATAGCGTGCTTAACGCAAAATGTCTTAAATTACTGTTTTGTTAGTTCATTATGGATGTGGTACATATAAACTTTCTCTAATTGTATGTTCACTTAGGAACTATTTCCTGCCGTGGCGCTATGCGAGTGCTAAATATAGGTACACATTTTGCGGTTGACGTCATGTTCTAGAATGGTCGGGCTTTTAGACACACCCGGCTGACATGGAGGCGATCGAGTATCGAATAAGCGGTACCAAGACACGTACAGATACTCGCATCAGTTAAACGACTCTCCTGCCGATTCCCACTTCGGATATTTAATATGTATTATGGTATATACCATTACAAAAGCACTGTAACCGTGGTTACCGTAGCCACATTGAAACGCATCAATTTGTCAGCACCATTCATTGCATTATCGGTAGTATCAGAACGGGTAACCTAAATGTTGTTCAAATGGTGATGCAAACATGAAACTTGGCATGGGTGTGCTCGTTAGGTCATTCCTGAACTGCAATGGATTAGTCATTTGAAAAAAGTCGCCCATTTGTTTTAAGAAGATCAGTAACATCCATTGTAGCAAGTTTGTGATCATATCAAATGTGTAACAAGAACGTATCATTATATAAACATACAGGTTAATGCCATCCGTTCAGGTAAGAGTAAACTACACGAACATGTAGGCAAAACAACGAATTTTGTATTAGCGAGTTTAAATATTATGATAATTGATCAACATGTTTTCATCGAAAGTATAACGTTGTAGTTAGTCGCTTGGGTTCGCCACCGCTGTGGTTGTTTGCCATGCACTGGAACAAGGTTGTCACAACAGCTGTCCACGTGGTGGAGCCACCTGTATCCTGTAGTGATCCCGTATCCACTGGTACAACTCGTCTCCGTGCTGTAGTTAGGCGCCTATAATGCCTAGTGTCTCCCGAGTATGGATCATCCATATATTCGTCACACCAAATTGAGACTTATCTGATTTCACCCCTTATAATGATGGTATGTTTGCCCCCCCCCCCCGAAAGTAGGCCTAGACTATCTGTGTTCATTTTTAGAAGACCCCCCCACGCTTTTAGATTGCGGGCAAATCAGTTTATTTACTCATCATACATATATGTGTGTTGATAAATAATTCAGCGGAAGAATAGAGGAACATGCGTAGCTAATAATACACATCAACGCCAAAAGTTTCTTTAGGTGTAATGTTTGACGACGGAGGGGTGGAGCGGTAGATCTGTGGGTAATCGAGCCGGGCTGTTGATCCAAGTCCACCAATATATACTATACCTCCACGTAGGATTTCCTCACGCTGACCCAAAGACCACCCACTTCCGTAAGAGTATTATGTATTATATGGGTGGTCCCTGTACAATAAAAATACAAAAACAAGAACAACAAATTGAACTCACCAACAAATCTACAAACTGAATTGGTACTGCACGATATCAGAACATTGATTGGGCAGTTATGTTGAAACACAATGATTGCAAATATTGGCAAACGCTTTGAAGACATTAAAATTGCTAGTACAGTAATGGTGTTTTATTTCAAACAAATAATCAGTATATTCAGATAGAGGTAACAAATACTTAGATCAAAATAATATATTGATATTAAAATAAATGATACAAAGCTAAAATATATACATGTGTAGTAATGTAGTTTGGTGAAATCCAACCGTGTAGACAGAACTCAATTAACATTAAAAAAACTCGCCTCTGATGATTATAAAAGTGAAAACAAGTGATCAGTCAATCTAACGCCAGGTGTTCGTCGCAGATTATCTGCAATGATCTTCAACACAAGACAATCCAAACAGAGACCATAACACCACATAGAAACAGACAGTGCAGCTACTTCAAAGAAATTAGCTATCAAGTAGTATTCGCATTCTGTAACATTTGTATCTTGTTACCAAGTATCTACACTATGATATTTTGCACAATTTCCATTAAATATAATATAAAATTTCAGCTGATAACCATGCATGCCAAAATCGAGTAAAGGTGAAAGTAACTTGTTACCGGTGCTAATGATGACGAATAATGGAAACGTGCATACGCAACAGTTCGGACACCTTCCCCTGAACGCTATATGTCAGCTATACATAACATGTTGTACATGTAGGTATCTCATATTATATACAGTGTTAAACAAATATTTCAGCTATCTAGACAATCACTGCACACTATTTTTTATAAATAAATTTCTTGTATGTGCAGTGGCTCCAACTTTAGTAGCAATACACTCAAGTAAATGTTATTCAAACTGTCTTCAACTGTACTCTTGGGTATTGGTCTCTTCAGTACTGGTGTCTTCGGCAGGTTTGTCTTCAGTCGTGTGGCCGGGAGTCGTGTGACCAGTCGTATATGTAAACATTATTTACATTCACTGAGTTTTACAAATGTAATACAGTGTTTCATGAGCACAACTACAGTGATGGAACTTCGTGAAACTGTTCCATACAACACAGTTGGCCAGAACGGTTATTTCAAAGTTGTTCCTTTCATGCGGACGTGCCTTGTCTAGTACAAACATCATGACGCAGTATTCAGTGTTAAGATTGTTTTTATCTCAAAGTAATTCCGTTGTAATAACTACGTTTTATGACTATATCCATGTAGCTGGTCAGTGCTATTCTGCAACAGACGAAGCTATTAGTATTAGGAATTATATTTTTGGCACAGACACAGTACATACTTGAATGCGATTATTGTTATTGTAAATGGCTAAGTCTAATCGATCACCAAATTTAGTAGTGAATTAATATATCAAGTCATGCTTCTAAAGGCATGATTTACATGGCGGGAACACGTATAACAACATATTAATAAAGATATAAGATTCTAGTATATTTCCCCTGACTGTGTTAGTTTTCCAGTGTTTTCCACGTTGTTCTCTGGCCACGATTAAACCTGTTTCAAGATTACTAAATGTTACTGTACATTTCACCGACGGCCACAAGGCTAGGCGAGACGTCATCACTCACGTCAGACGTAGCAACTCCGGCGACTTTAGATACTTTGTGATACATTTGCACAGCCGCACAACGTCTGACATGAACTAAGGTGAAGGTCGGTTGGACGCTGTTGTTTATCACTCGCGGCACTTTTCACAGCCGCGTCTAATAAAGTTGACATTTGGGGACACTCGGTGGTCGTTGACGAGTTGGACACAGTTGTGAGGGTGTGTTATTTGCCAGTTGTGTGGTTGGTGTGTGACGTGGACGGCGACTGTAGAGAAGTGACTTACCTACTCAACCCTCTCGGGGAACTCGGCCTTGAGTTGACGGCCCAACGACGGCCGTGACAGGGACCACGGCCACAGCCTGGAAGAGAGAGGAGACGTGAAATGACACACGACACTCACACAGCTCTGTACGCACTGTCAACACACTAACACGTGCATGTAGTAAAGACTTACCATATCTTCACCTGGGGTAGTTGAGTGAGGAGACTTCTCACGGTCTCCTCACTGGCTGATGTCAACTGACTCTTGTCGTCGTCCTGACACCTGTAAAGAAGGAGACAAGAGTGACGTCGTCTCACACTTTCTGTCACCTCGCTAAACACACAAACATAAACAATGTCCATCTACACGCAAGTAACCCGACTACATCAGCAACAAGTCACGAGGGTGGGGTAAACTTATATATGGTGGGGTGAATAATAAATAATTTACCACGTTCAACAAGTATTTGCAATCAGCACAATTAACTATGACACGTGACATTTACACAACGCAACTTTCGCACCTGTTTAGTTTTGTTCAGTAAACCAACTAAAGAGTTAAGGTGAGTTTTATTTGTGCATCAAATTGTTTATATAATTTATAATTTAAACAGTTCGATTAAAAAGATAACTTTTACGGAATGTTAATAGCAATTAGGTAATTGATGTGTACAATTTGGTTTTAATTTAACAACTGCCAAAACAAACAATAAGTCTATTCAAATTAAATGCTCAACTAAAACCGACATTGGTGTGACGTGGTAAATATGAAATGATGTGCCATGTGTTGTGGGGTGAATAAGGAAATGTGTCCTTACCAGAGCTGGGTGAAAAGTGGACAGCCCCGTGTGAGGCCGTCCATTATGTGTCGGAGTCCGACGTCCGTCAGTTGACAGTTGTAGAGGCTGTAACGTAAACAACGAGTTGTTTTTATCTCGCCAACAACAAAAGTAATAATAAAAATGACAAACTTCTATAGCGCCTAAATCCCCAGGAATCTGAGCTCAGAGGCGCAACATACAAGAATCATTGGGCAGAATCGTTAACAGGGACAAGCAAGAGTCGTCATTGCATTAGATTAGAGCAAGAGACCGCCGAAGGTTAGGGTGGGAATGCAATTTCAAATAAATAAGTCTTTAGAAAGTTTAGTTTTTTACGGAAGGTATTTATAGTCTCAGATGATTTTAAAGCGATACTAGGGAGTTGATTCCAGATTTTGGGTGCAGCTACGGAAAAAGCACGTTTGCCGATATTAAGCTTGCCTGGTTTTCGGAACAAAGAAAAAGTCGTTGTGAAACAGATCATCTGAGATTCCTGGGGATATCGAAAAAATTAAGGAGACTAAACAAATAGGTTGGGTGTTGCGTAGAAAGAAAGGGTACGATATGTGATAGTGGCTAATTTGAATTGTCGTCTCACAAACTCACTTCTGTCAACTCTTCCACGACGACATGTGTACATTAACAACTACACTGTTAACACATGTTGTAATAAATAATTAAACTTACTGTATTTTACGTAGATCTGATAGAGACGCGACGGCGGTCCCCAGGCTCCGCGCCGCGTCGTCGTCATTAAATACGGGGGCGTTGTAGCTAAAGCTGCGGATGAATTATATTCCTTGATTAAACACCACAAACACACAACCGCGTCACTCGCTATCACAGATTAAACTACACAATACGTGCACAACAGACAATAAACTGCCGCATGTTGCGATGTCCACTCATGTCCACTACAGACTGACCACTGACCAACAACAGAATTGGACAATACTTTCCTGCTCAAGCATGTCACATTCCGTTAAATAACAACTCTTTAATGTTTCCTGATCACGAATGTGTAGATCCCGTGTCTCATTATGCGGCGGCAAACAACAGATTTGGACGACACTTTTGTTCAATTTGTTTAATTTTACTCAGCCGCGTCCAACAATGACATACAATGTATTACAATGAGCGGAACAGTCGATGCCCTGGAAACTTCTATAAAAACAACATTCATAATTAGCATCAAAGCCATCATAATACCAAAAACGTAACGAATGGGAATGTTTAACTTTAACATATTTGATAAAAATCCAATATTAAATTATTACTAATATCTCAACCATCGTGTAACACGGTTCAAAATATATTAGCTGGACATTACAAGTAACACACCGACTCGTTCAAGCCGATCACAACATTAATTGTGCTCAGGCTTGAAGTTGAACGAGTCGTCTATTACTTACTAGAATTTGTAACACAGTCACAGGTTTACAACGTTGGCTCAACTTTGTCATTTTCATTGAATTCACTGTGTTATGTACATGTAAACAGTATTTTATACTTAACAGGCCTATCGCACACAACTTACAAACAAATTTTAACAAATAAACAATAATAAATTCATAATAGCTATAATTATGAGTCCGCGCATTAATTACGTTAAGTTAATACACATGGTTACGCATACGTTGATTGTATCTAACCTTACCCTTCCTCTTCACTCTGAAACGAGCATGCAAGGCAAGCTTGTAGCTACTTTAACGTCAAGTGATGTTTCGGCGGGAAAGAAACTATCCAGAAATTATTTTTAATACGGTGTAACTATAAATATTCTTGTTGTATTTTTCGACAGATGAGTATACAAATTACTGTATTACTTACCTTGTTTTATTACGAATTGGTTATATTATAGTTATTGATACACAGAATACAGAAACGTAATGCTATAGAACTCATCAAACAAACAGTGCGTGAATGCGGCTACTTTGAGCAGACGACAAACTGACGTGACGCTAACGAGATAGTGCTACCACCTGGAGACAACTGTGGAACGATCGTGATTCTAGATGCATTCGCCGTATGTCACTGGCGATACGTAGCCTGTGGAGCCAGCCATTGGTTTAGAGTTTGGCCATCAGAAAACATACGCACTATTTTTGGTCCAGGTCCAGCGCTTCAACAACGACGTATTATATATATATAAGTAAGTAAGTAAATTTATTTCCTCATCCAGATAATATACAACATAATTCAAGAGCAATGTAACACAGATGAGGTGGCTACCAGAGAAGTATAACTTATCGAGCTGGTAGCCAATTAAATCAAACTCATATATTGTACTCCCACATACATAATATTACGTATATAAAGGTTATACAGTGCATTCAATTGCAATAGCTTCAGGTTAACGACTAAATTAAAGCTAGAGATGTTGTACCAATATAAGATAATTCACAAGCGAATTTCTTACAATATATAATTAGATTTAAACTTTAGTTAATGCCAATTATAAAGCTCCTGGCTTTATGCTTTAAAATATTTAGCGTTTTCGATTGTTTAATGTCTACAGGTAGTTTATTCCAAAGTCGAGCCCCTATTACTTTCAAGGAGTTCTCTCCAGTTCTATAATTACATCTAGGTATATATAAATTTTTCTCCTGTCTGGAATTTCTGATCATGAAGTCACAATTACATTTGAAAAATTGGTGGAATAGACTAGGAAGTTGATTCGTACGCTGTTTATACATAAATATTAGAACATTGAGTTTAAATAGTTCCTGAACTTTAAGTATATTAAGTTCCCTATGCAATGCTGTGGCACTGCCACGACGGTTACGTTTTGCTAATGTTTTAAGTAATAAATTTAGTAAAACTTGTATTTTAGTTAAGTTAGTTTTACAAGCCGATCCATACAATTCAATCCCATAATTAATATGGGGAAATACATAGGCATAATATAATTGCCTGACCATATCGGCATTTATGAACGAGGCCATGTGATAAAATAAACCTGATAACTTAGACACCTTTGAACAAAGATCCTTAATATGTTCCGACCATGACAGCTTACAGTCTAGATATATACCCAGATATTTGGTTGAGTTAACCCGTTCAATGCGTTTGCCCTGCAACAACAATGGCGCGACTTCACGTTCCATATGTCTACTGAAAATTGTATAACATGTCTTACTCAAGTTCAGAGTTAGTTGATTGTATCGGAACCAGACACTAAACGATTCTAACTTCTCCATAGCCGTATACACAGTATCATTGGCACCCATTCCACTAACGAACAAGTTAGTATCGTCAGCAAACAATCGCAAAGATACGTGATCCACAGCACTCGATATATCATTAGTATATAACAGAAATAACACTGGCCCTAAAATGGAGCCCTGTGGGACGCCAGTTTGAACATGAGCGTATTCTGAAACTGTGCCAGTAGTGAATAAGGCCATTTGGGACAACATCCTGAGGAGTTTTTTTGTCATTTTTGAGCGATATTTGGGAGATTGAGACGTCCCCCCCCGAGTGAAGTGAGTAGTCACGTGACCGTACGTGTAACGAGAGGCGCCACCTGGCGGTTGCGTCAGAGGTGAAATAGTAGGTGACGCCCGCTGACGGGGAGCGTAGAGAGGACTAGCGTGTATGGGAGGGGAGCGGGCTAGCTTGTGATTAGTGTGTATGAATGCGCGTGTATGAAAGAACTAACGAAACACAAGAGTATACGAGTGCACATGAATTTTATTGACGAAAGATACAAGCGTATAACATGAAACCGTGTTTTATTAACCGAAGAAAAGCGCGCACGAACATCAAGACATGCGGGTGAGCGAACACCGCGCCAGAGGTCGTGAGCTTAGGGGTCAATACGACCACGCCAGTGGCTCGTGGGATGATGATGGTAGTACGACTTACGGGGGAGCGAACACCGCGCCAGAGGTCGTGAGCTTATGGGTGTGTGACCACCGCGCCATAGGCTCGAAGCATATAATGACGATGATGACGATGATACCTGTTCGTTAATGAAACACGGTTATTGCAGTTGTTTAAGCCAATCGAATACACGGCAATCGTTTGCTACCAGATCAGTGCCGAAACCGTTTACGAAATCCTTCATGACCAGTCCACGACAGCGAAACATGAGATAAGCAACACAGTATTGTCCGCAAACGTTAGACACGGGACTCTGCAGTCTCTTAGAATTATGAGTCCACGTTACACAATGTTTATTCAAGAAGCGGCGGAACTCGACGTGGCGGCAAGCCGTAAGAGCAGAAGTATTCGCCGCGACCGTTGGCGTCTACGTAGATCGCTATCCAATGTTCGCCGGGTTTACCCGTGTCGTGCGTGTTGCACACGAAGGCGACGGGGTAAGCGTCTATCCGGAGATCGAGGAGCACGTCTTTGGGTACGATCCCGCGGATGACGACACGGGCGTGCGTATCGAGGGCGAGTAGGCGGACGAGCTGCATGGTTTCCATCAGTTGTCGAAGATGACGTTACGACTCCTGTCGATCTCCAGCACCTTCTCGAACTCGGCGTAGGCGACGACGTCCACAGTGGTCACCAGCGCGTCGCGGAAATGAACCTCGATGCGCACATTGCCTTTTTGTACCAGATGGAAGCAGCAGTCGTCGCACGCATCGGGGGTGAGGTCCACGCCGAAGAAGGTGTAGCCGTGTCGGAAGTCGGCACGAGACAACCCGTTGCCTTCGTCCTGCCACGCCTTACCCGTCGAGGTGAACAGGTTATGGTAGCACCTCACAAAGAGGTCGTTGTCGAAGTCTGGCTGGAAAGGCTTGGAGGGTATTTGTCGTCCGTCGACGTACACGGCGAGGAAGTTGATGTGGTTGTTTTTAGCGTGAAAGGGATTTCTGTCGTAGCGTCCGTTGTAGGCGTCGTTATCGATACAGCACAGCACGAGACGTTTCGGAAGAGTGCCAAGAAAGAGGTTCTCGTGCGTGTACGAGCGGGTACCTGTGGGAATGGAGTAGACCTTGCATTCGACGGGTCGCAGCGGATATTTGGCAGTGGCTTTTTCGAAAGCTTTGATGTGTGCCATCTGCACACTCGGATTCAGGGTGACTTTCTTGATGAACAGTGTAGCGTTGACAATCTGTATCTTGTAGCCGGGGTTGGCTCCGCCGGCCATGAGCGCGAACGCATCCTTTCTGCGCACCAGACGTATCTTGACCTCGACGCCGTTGATGAGGAGTTTATCCTGAAGGAAGAGGTCGACGTGGAGACGACCCATCATGTCGACCACGTGGCTCCAGGCGATCATGTTGCGTCTGGCGACGAACCCCGCGTTGGCTGCTGGATCGGCGGCGTCAATGACGACGGCGTCCATACGATTGGCCGTGTCCTTGTACCACATCTGACTCGTCAGATGCATCTCCTTGGCATCGTCGCCGTAACTGAGCAGCGTCTCTATATAGGCGCGGTACGGGTACGTGTTGGTCGAGGGAGTCACGAGCGTTCCGTTCAGGTAGACGTCGACCTGACTGAACAGCGAATGGAGTCAGTTATTCACGGGACCGACAGGATCGGCGGCGTCGAGATCGGTTCCATCGGCACGCGTCACCTTCGCCTGAACGTGTAGTGTCGTGCTGGCGAGATCCAGATAATCGTCTCCCGAACCGGGTATGACGAATTCGATCGGTCCGCCCGAGTCGAGCGAGGACATCGGTTGGTGGTGGACCGTGTGACTGTCGATGACGCCGGTCTGTGTCGGAGGCAGGGTGAAGAGATCGAGTTCGCTCTTGAGTCACTCACACGATAGTTTATGAACGAACGCCATCGTCGAATATATCGGGTTCACGATGTCCCGTTGGCCTCTGCTGCTTCCTCTGGCGTCTCGGGGCTGTACTGACTCGTTTCGCAGCGGGTGCGCGTCTTATACGCTTACGCGGTTGCACGCTAGGGGTCAAGAGGTCGCTCATCATGTCTCTACCGGCAGCGGTGACGCGACGTTTGGCGGCCGTTCTGATGTTCTGTCCCGACAGGACGTCGTCGGCTATGCGTGCGCCGGTCGACACCGCTCTCCTTCCCAACGCCAAGGCGCCTCTCTTGACGAGCGGCATGACGCTACGCAGAATAGACTTCCCAGTCCGTGTCCTCGTTGGTATCGGGCACCCGCGAAATAAGCAAGCGCACCGCCCGCTTGACGAGCGTAGTAGTCGTTGTAATTCATATCTCTCTCTCTCTCTCTCTCTCTCTCTCTCTCTCTCTCTCTCTCTCTCTCTCTCTCTCTCTCTAGAACAGTGCCGTCCGTCGCCGTTGTAAATGAAGTGTCACCGTCACCTTACCGACCTCGAATGGCACGCATTGTCCGGTGTCGTCTCTTATATCTATCTCGATCGTGCCAAACTCTTTGTAGAGCACGGGTACGTAGTGAGTCTTGTCGAAGGTCTTCGATACGATGTCCCCATGGCGACCGCTCACCGGAACGATGCGCAGCAGCGGTACGAGACTGTCACCGACAACTCGCGGTTCCACGACATCTGTGTAGACGTAGAGCGATTCGAACCTTCGTTCTATGTTGACCACGGTGTCGCCTTCCATGATATATACCTTGAACTCGGGAGCCGCGGGATCCTTCGGGAGGGCCGCCAGCGTAGCGGTGCGAAAGCCGAGAACGGTGGTCACCATAGCGGCGCTGAAGACGCTATTCGGTGCCATGTGCACCGTTACCTTACGCGTGATGATGCTGTAGCTCAGTTTCACTCGTCCCTCCCCCGCCACGCGAGGTAGAGCGGCGTTAATGGCGAGGATCAGTGACCACAGATCTTTATAGTGTCCGGTCCCGATTCGGGTAGTCTTCGTGTGCAGGGACTGCGGGTCCCGCTCTTCGTCTATCGGTAGTGACACAGCGAACGCCGCGTCGTCGTCTACGACGTTGTGCCAACTGTGTGGGTACTGTACCTCCACCAGTCCACACTCCCATTGTCCCTGTAGTAGGATACGTTTCGGTAGCGTCGTGACGTAGTGGGTCAGCGTGTTATCGGGGTGCGTGTGCATGGAAGCATTGCTGGGCAACGTGAGAGAAATCACTCGTCATTTTGTTTCAACGTCGGACTGGGTAGCAGGTAACCCAACGAACTCCTCAACAGGGCCGTCCACAGAGTCGGATTCGCGTGGTGCCCGAACGACAGGTTGTAGATGCTGACCAAGATGACCGTGTACAAGACGACGACCTGACACAGAAAGACGATCTCCTCTTTGGGACACGCGGTGCCGAATATGTGCCACGGAGTCCTCTCTTTCTGGAGTGGCGGCGGCGGAGCGGCGTCGACGTCGTCTTCTGCTTCTTCTTCTTCTTCGTCCCTAACGGTGATCCGTGATGTCGTCTCGTCTGCCACGAGTGGACGACTGACACCGTGACGGACGAGCGACTAGTCTTTATAGCCGACGAGGGCCTTGGCATCGATCCAGCTGTTGAATTTCGAAGGGTATCCGAACCATTTCACCAACACCTCCCGTCGCCTGCCTACCTTGCGGCGCTGCACTATCGATTCCACGCGGTACAGTTTATCGGCCGGAATCGTCACCTTCTGCAACTCCGGTTCGTAGAAGGTACCGTCCAGTATCTCTTCGAGATCGTCCGTTAGACGATAGACGGGCGGATCGGACGGATGCACCTCGCGTATCGTGAATAGTTCCTCTGTCCAATTCACGATGTAGCCTTTGTCGAACCGTCTCTTGACCTTGCTGATACGTACGCAATCCCCCACGTGGTACTTGGGCACACCCTTACCGCGATGACCACCGTACAAGCGCTGCCACACCTCTTCCTGATTAGTCGCAATGACCTGCGACGGAGGCATCCCGATGCTGCGGTGGGGTGTGTCGTTGTACGTGCGCACCAGATCCGGAAGGATATCGATGTATCGCCACGTTTCTTTGTGTGTCAGGTATCGCCACATCCGCGTCTTTAGTGTGCGATTGAAGCATTCCACGATGCTCGCCTTGGTCTCCTCGTTGTAGGTGGAGAAGTTTTGGATACCGTACCTGTCCAATACACCCCGAACGCTACGGTTATAGAATTCCAGACCTCTATCGGTCTGCAACGACAGCGGCCGAACGTCGGTGAAGAGCCCGTCCAGCGCCTTCGACATAGACGTCGCCGTCTTAGTCTTCAGCGGAACGCATCGGGCGACTTTCGAGAAGACGTCGATCACCGTGAGTAGGAACGTCGTACCGTCGTTTTCTTTTTTCAGACTGGACACGTCGACGAGATCGGCTTGCCACTGTTGATTCCGGCCTCCGACGACCACGCATCGCCACTTGAATTGAACTCTGACCAGTTTGTGTAGAGTTTAGGCGTTCTGTTCCGATAGCCATTGTTCGACGATCTTTCTCGGTACGCGCGGGATGTCTCGGAAGTCGACTCGTCGCAAAGACGCGATTCCCCCGTAACTCCCCACCTTGGCGGGATCGAAGTAGACGTCCTCCAGCTGTTTACAACGGCGCACCATGATGACGTATGTATGATATAATCGATGGTAATCCCGCACACGATGTGAAGTCCGGCGTAAGCGACACCGGTAAACAGACGACGTGTTAGACTGTCCCGTGGATCGCACATTATGCCGGTGAATCGGGACGGTGCGCCTCCTTTATGCAAGACGCTTCCATGTCTTGCTGCCCGACGACGACGGTGGCGTAGGTAGAGTGGACGGGCTCATTCGTTGCCTCCGGGCGAGGGGTGTCCACTGCAGCGTTCGACGCGCTCTACCGAGCGATCGTGTGGCCGCCGCCGCTACGGCACTCTTCCTTTGTTCCTGTTGAATGGCCAGTCTCCTGGCCTCGTTACCCACCAACTCCATGGGCAGATTCATGTCGCCGAGTTGGCGCGCAAACACCTACCATCCCGTCGGAGTGCCGACGGTCTTGCGCTGGCGCAACAGATCGTTCACGAGGTCCACCACGTTACTTCCGGGTACCGCTACGCCTTTGTGCATGAGCTCTCCGCACGCGCTCCACGCGACGTCTCGTTTCAGACGTTCCATCAGTCGTCTGGCTTTGGGCTGCAGCGCCTTGGGAACGCTGTCGATGACTTCCGCTTCTATACCTGTCGCCCCCGCCTCCTAGTACCTACTCAGATGACGTCTCTGTGGCTCGGTCAAGGGAATGTTCTTCTTCAATATGTTGTAGGCACACTCGGCTAATGCGCACAACAGATCGGCGTCGGCGTTTCTGATGATGGCTCGTTTCAATTTCGTGCTCTTGTACCTGTTCAGCGCCTGTATGCAGAGGATGTGTTTCTTCACGAGCTCGGACATGCTGTCGTCTTCACGACCATGCTGCGACTGAAGGGACGAGGCGCGTGCGTGGACGTCTTATACCTTGGGTTGGTACACGTACTGGACACCGTCGTCCGGAAGGACACCCGTGCGCAGACGCATGTCGTCAGGCGTGTCCTGTTTCAGATCGACGAGGAGATAGCCGTACGGTGGCGACGTGGCGTCTCTGAACGCTTCCTGTACAAACTTCAGGCGTCCCGGATACATATGTCGCGCCAATTGTCCTATCTGTGACGCGTCGCGAGGATTCTTGAAGACCACCATGTAGTGCGCGTTCAGACTGATCGTGCGACACTGCTTGTTCTTCGGAAACAGGTTCTGCACGAGATACATTACGGACGTGTTCTCGTGATGACTCTTTCGTGAATAAGGTCGTGACCCGTTCGTCCGTTTCCGCCATCAGATCGTCGATGACCACGAGGTTACGCGTCGAACGCGCCGCTCGGCAAGCCTTCCTCGAAACGTACCAGGTCGTTGTCGACGTAGGCGCACTGCCATTCTCCGTAACATCACGTGATCTTCTCTGGAGGCGGATCGATCATCGTTGCAGCGTAACGTAGCAGACGCATCACGAACGTGCTCTTACCGCATCCCGTCGGACCCGCGACGATGCAGGTGAAGGGATGTTTCCATCGCGTGTCCATCTAGTAGTCGCTGGTGGCGTTCGACAATGTCGCGTTGTCCACTGCGATACCTCCACCACACCAACGAAGGAAGGGATCGTGGAACAAGATGTACAAGACTTACAGGTACACTCCGACTGTTCCTACAAGTGCTATACCTACGACCGCTCGCGTCCGTGACATGGTACTCTATGACTATCGATTGCGTGATATCCGTCTAAATAGCTTTATCTTTTTTTTCGTGTGTCTGCCTACTAACCACGTGACAGCTAGAGGCGCCTATAACCCCAACTGACGTAGGGGCGCATTTCCTCATCGTGTCAGCAGTGGTTCGGCATACACGTTACACGTCCACCGGACCGGTGGTGATTCCGGCCTCGTTGACCACGCGCTTGGCGTAGAAGTAGGTCAACGCCGCACGTTCCTGAATGTACGTCAGCACGGACGAGTGATTGACCCAGAACCCGCGGTTCTTCCCGCTTCCGCTGCGACGATTGGTCAGCACGTCCAGGAACGCCTGCTTGTCGATGGTGTTGAGTCGTTTGTTCAGTCCTTTGGTGCTGTATTTATCGACCGTACCCGAACAATAGTAGGTCTTGCTGCACAGTCCCAGGAAACAGTCGCCAGACCATTCGACCTTGAAGAGTCCCGGTGTTCTCTTGTCGTATGCCTTCCGTGCCTTGCAACACGTCTCGGTGCCGTCCCACGGACGTCCGGTCAGTCGACAGCGCACGTAGTCGTTCTGATGATCGTCGCAACATTCGGACGGTAGCCATTCGGAGCGGTGACGATAGCAGTGGTCGCGCAGTGCCGGGGTCACGAGGTCGTCGACGGACTCTCCGGCCAGAGCCAAATAGGCGCTGTCCGTATCGGTTTCGCAGTACTCGAACAGCGGACGATCCACGTACCTGACCATGAAGTCGTAGTAGAACTCCAACAATCGCAGTTTGGCCCACTGCAACACGAAGAAGCGACGATCGTTGATCGCGATCGATGCCTTCTTCTCCGTGCAGTAGGTTACCTCGCGGTGCTTATCGATGTTGGTGATACATTTCCCATAGGAAGAATTGCCCATAAGTTTGTTGGTGTCCGCGATCATGGCCTTGTCGGGATGGGCCCCTCCTTCGCGTCGTGCGGTGGACACCGCCTCGCCGAATCGTAGGAAGCAGGCAACCGGTGTTTACTCGATGACCTGGTAGACGTGCGTCACCTCGAGTCCGTGCGCGAGGTACCATCGCAAGAGAGGTGTGGCGAGCAAGGTCTTATCCCCGCGATAACTCCCGACGAGCATGCGACGCGGGGTTGTCATGATGTCGTGTTCTTCGGCGTAGCGACGCATGAACGGCCCGAGGTCATCGCGGGTCAGGTGAATGTTCTTGAAGATGGGCTGCATCTCGGCAAAGTGCGCGCGCAGGTCCTCCGGTACACGTATGTCGCACTGAATCATACCGAACACGCTACCGTTGCACACGCCTGTCAGGATCTGTTGTGACGTCATTTTCCAGCGCACCTGTCGACGGCGTTGGCGAACGTACAGAAACTGTTTCACGCACGGATCGCGTCTCGCGACCTTCCACTCGCATTCCCACAACTCGACGACCCTCGCAAAGTGACGAAGATAGGCCGTGTTCTTTCGCGTTTCGGCGAGCAGTTGCGTCATGGGTTTGCCGTTGACCTCGTTGAACTCACGTCCGGTGCACGGACAACCGTGGTAGTAGCATCCGTGAAACTGATAGGCCGTCTTCGTTTCGCTGCACCAACCGTCCACCAGCAGTTTGCCGATGCGCTTCTCTCGACCGTTGGACTGATGACGTATGGTGCGGCCGTGCTTTTGGACTCCCACGTCAGCCTTTCGGCGGCCATCTGACCTGTGGGCTGTGCCGCTTCGGGTCGGAACTCCTTCTCTTCCCGTCGTCGCGTGTACCATCCCGTCGGCATCTCTTGCGATATCGACCACAGATACAATGCGTTTGCATCGTATCCCACGATGGACTGACACGTTCAATGTAATCAAAAGGTAATCATAATTGATAACACTCATTTTGAAAACTAATATAATTGTACATCTATGAAGGCTGTTGAAATACCTAAAGTAACTTGAAGTCTTAATGAGCAGCCGTATTTGACAGCTTGAAATATAGTCTTACACTGATTACAGCATTTGAACTTTTGTTTTCTAATAAATCCACCCCATGAGTTTTACAATCCTTGAATACCAAAACTATGTGCTTATTAGTTATGCATGAAACAAATAGCTGGGTCATTTTCAATGGAGCAAAACCACACTTGGGAATACTCCATTAAGTAAAGTTTTGGTTAATGGAATTAAGTTTTGTTAAAATTTAATATTTATATAAGCATAAAAAATGGACATGGTCACATCCAGTAAAATGCATAGCATCCACATTCCATGACCACAACAATACCATAATCGGTTCAGGCTATTAAATTAATAATTAAACAATTTCGCTGTTTCGTACCAAACAGCCTATACATATTGGCTAGATTACATTAAACCTTGAAGGGAACTGGTAAACATTGAAAAAACGTGGAAGATATTAGGATAAGGAGAACATACCTAGCACAATTTTGAGCTTCCAGGCTAAAGTTGCAGTTCATTCTTTCCGTTTTAATTTCACTTCCAGCAACTTCCTGCGACGCTTGTCAGCAGGAAAGCCAAACAGTCGCACACCATGTCCATATGCGCTCCGATTATAGCATCTCCAAGCAGAACAGCAAGGCATACCGCATTGTGTTATGAGGCAGAGTTGAACCGAAAATGACGTCCGTAGCCATCAACCAATAAACAATCAGAACCTCAACAGCCAAACTCTATTTATCAATGGCTCTGATAGCCTAGGTATTTAGCACTACGCCTTTCCTATTTATTACTAGTATCCATTAAAAGTAAAGATATTAGAGTTATTTTCTGTAAATTTATATCATGAAGCTAAACAAATACATATGAGCAAGCCTCAGATATCCCCCTTCACGCTCACAAAACCATGCAATTGCACCCTCTTCACGCTCACCAAACATTTCAAACTGCACCCCCTTCAGATATCCAACTGCACCCACGTGACGCTCATCGTCATAAAAACTGAGAAACATACCATTTCTGATATTGCCATTTTCAATAAACATCTCTTCAAGTAATTCCTTTAATATACCTACTGTTTTGGC
This sequence comes from Paraescarpia echinospica, assembly GCA_020002185.1. Classification (NCBI taxonomy): domain Eukaryota; kingdom Metazoa; phylum Annelida; class Polychaeta; order Sabellida; family Siboglinidae; genus Paraescarpia; species Paraescarpia echinospica. The sequence goes on from JAHLWY010000979.1 coordinate 17,605, forward strand.
CCGTTATAGCTATATTCTAGATTTTATTCTTGGATAAGAGAAAGTAACTTCTTGAAATGGTTCATGTAACATAGAACACAAGTACAATAGTTTTAATAAGACATTTGTATAGCATAAAATACTCCACAAACTGTGTTCATTATTGTGTTTGAAAAACCATGAGTCATGAATCACAAAATGTATGTCTCTAACTTCTGCAAGACGTGTCCAGCAGCATGCAGACAACGTAGCACAGGCCTAGCTCCACTCACATACACTTGAACTTACTGAATCATAGAGGAAATGTCTCGACTTATAATCACCACCCAAAAACACACAATATTGCTACCTACACTGGAATGGGTAACAAAAGGTAGCTATAATGGTAAGTGGCTATGACAGGAAAACAATACGGCATAGGAACACGTCAAACAATACGTAATTACTTTTTCTCGGAATTGTACCCTCTTCCATGAAACGCACATTGCACCCTACCCACATCCAACATTACATTCAACTAAAAACTCTTTGGATCTTGTCCTTAACAAACCCATGCCTTGATGTTAGCAAACATTTGGGGAAAACAGGAGCATATAATTAATGTCGAGCCCTACATAGAAAATTTTGGTATTTAACCCCAAACCCCCTGGTTCCGTCGCCTACGCTATGCTTCCCAATAAAGTAGAGTTATGATTAGGATCACATCCCTATCAACATGATGGCGTGTGTTTCTTCGTTACATCGAAAACACACAAATCACTTATCGTTTTCAGATAATACACAGGTCTACCTATCATCGTGGATGCGTGAGTGGGTAGGCCTACATTGACCATCTCGGACATGACTTTATGGAGATATTCAAACATGCATCAATAAGAAACAAGATGTGCACTCACTTTAGGTATGTGATTCCTGATGAACCTGACGATAGAAAAAACACCAGGTCCGGGAGGTTGGTACTTGTCAGCACCCCGCATCTGTCTCTATCGCCGACCAAGTCCAACCTCCCGTGCTCCACGATGCACTGGGCGATGTGTGCACACAGCTCCGGCTGTCCGTACTCCTTGATCTTCGCCATCACACGGAGGGCCCGGAGCTGCTTGTCTTTCTTGCTCTCCCATTGCACTGTAGACATATCACACGCAGCTTGAATGAACCTGTTTAATATTCCTGCTACACGACAACCATCCTGCTCCAATATCTCTAATTCTCTTTCCACTTACTATAAAATATCAACTATCCTTGCAAGCAGTTCACATGTACCTGACTTCACTGATAAGGATAAGGATAAGGATGATTTTATTTTCCCAACAGCATTACAAAAATACAAATTATGTGTAATTATATACACACATACACGTATTACATACATATACACACAGTGTTTCCCCTGGTATATAACAAGCGAGGCGGGCCGCCTCGCCGTTTTTCTATGCCGCCTCGCCCAAAATATGCCGAAATTGCCGCCTCGTAGCTATGTCATACGCCCATTTTTTTTAGTTCTTTCGCGATATATTCAGCGTCAGCGAGCGGGTGAAATGACATCACAAAGTCACTTATATTCCTGCATAATCACAGGTTTGTAGCAACGTCGTTTAGTCGTCTTAACGTCGCTCAGAGCAGTTAGGATTTAACTCCATTGGACAACGTGAAAGATGTCAGTTGTCCAATCACGGAATATTCCTGCGGGATCCCCGGTGTCTCCAATGGTGACACCTTGCGGAATTTCGACATACTAGAAATCTAGACATTCATGTAAAATGGCGCCCAAACGGTAACTTGCGTTTTGGTTTATGACGGTGGTGGGAGTGAAAACCTTGCAGGCAGATGGCACTACGTCACTTGTCGACACTTGTGTCGAATCCGGACTCTTTTGAAGCCCAAATAAAGACCATGCATCCTATTCACTAATCGGCACTTATATCGAATCCGGACCCTGTTGAAGCTCAAATAGCGACCCGGTTTGCATTAGACTGTGCCGCTGAGCTTGTGGCCGTGCGTTACCGCACAGCGCGCGTAAAATGAGAGATACAATATACAACAGCGTATGTTGATACAAACCGGGGCGCTATTTACGCCTCAAATGGACGTAAGACGCAATATACTTAAAGGTAAATATGCCTAGGATAATGCTGTATGATGGAACTACAGTGTATCTCACTGATGTATCAAAGTTAAGCAAAATTCAAGTTATAACGGCGAAATCAAAGTGGGTCCGGATTCGACGCAAATGCCCACAAGTCTATTAAACTAATAACATGTTCTAATAATAATAATAATAATATATTTTATTTAATATAGCGCCAGATCCAATTATAAATTGTTCGTGGCGCTTTACAACATGTAGAACCCAGATAGAGGTATTAATGATGGCTAAATAAGCATGCATTTTCTAAAAGAAAATTTAAATATTAATAAAATACGAATAAATACAGTAATTAAATAAATATATTAAAATAATGATCATAGCTACAGTTCTAGGTTGAAATAAGATGGTCAATTCATTTAACTGAACTAATGTACATGTAAGTATAAAATAAATATATAAATAGGTTAATTAATACATAAGATATATAAAACAAATCAATGCAGAGAGTAAACTATGCCACATTGGACAAGAACGAGAGTCTAAAAAAAATGAGTCTTTAAGCGTGCCTTGAAAGTAGAGAGACAATCAGACGTTTTAATGTCATTAGGCAAAGTGTTCCACAAAGTCGCTGCGGCGACCGCAAACGAATTGTCCCCAGCTTTGACATGAGTCCGCAGGAACGTTAACATGTTATTGTTGGTAGAGCGCAGGGCTCTTGTTGGATTGTATGGGCATACAAGGTCGCATAAATATTTCGGGGCATCGCCATGCACAGCTTTATATGTAAACACTAATAGCTTAAAGTCGATTCTGTGTGCTACAGGCAACCAGTGAAGAATGCACAACAGAGGCATGGCGCTATGCGGTTTTGTTTGAGCAAAATAAGGAATGTGATTCGTAAGATATCTTTGTGCTAAATATATGATACATATTCCGACAAAGTTGTGCAAACAAACTTTTGGGAAAGTTGATTTCAGTGAAATACTTACGAATATCAATCACCGAAGTTCACATCTCATAAAAATGCCTACAACCAAAAACCGTGCATACTAACGGGTTATCAATAACTTGGGTTAGACAATGTCAATGATATGTTTGCACAGTAATTGGATATACTAAACAACTTATACTGTTTTATAAAAAGGACACAATTTGAGAAACGTTCTTGCGATTAATATAATTGAAACATACTTTTGTGGCATTCCAGAAATCACTATTTAATTAATTGTATAGCATTCTAGCAACAAATAAAATATATTTTGAACATAAACCACCAATTTACCATATTATTATGATATTAAAATTATTTAAAGGTTATGATGAAAGAGTCTTCAGATGATACCACTGGATGCTTCCCAGAGAAGTCGAGATGGTGTTCGACTGAACAGATCTGCCAGGGAGTAAAGTGTAAAGCGCTTTCAGCAGTCCAGCACTATATAAGAACTTAACCTTTTACTTTTTTACTGACTCTGTCAGCGAGGTAACAAGGCCTAGGGTTAGTGGAAGAAAAACATAACCATAACCAAGTACCAGTGGTCAAGTGGAAACCACACCTCAACACGATGAAACAGTTATGATTACTGACTTTTATCAATCATGATTACTACATTACTACACAACTAGTGTCTTGTTGTTTTATATCTTCCCCTCTATATTCAATAGTAAAGGTTAAAACGTACCTCAGAATGCACCATTTTAAAGCTAGTATTAAAAAATCTCCGGGGGAGCATGCCCCCAGACCCCCCTAGCAACGCTTCGCACCAGGGGCGCTCGCATACCCCACCCCTACCACCTCGCCCATCATTTTACCCAGGGGAAACACTGCACACATACCGACATATACAGTAATATTGAAGTGTGAAATATATAATACAACTGAAAATATGCAATCAACAGAATATAGTAGAAATTTTGCAACAAAATGAAAAAGAAAAAAAAACAATTGCTGTGGGATGGGAGACTCCTATTAATATCAAAACTGATCGCTACCATAGGAGCCACCCACAAAAAAATTATTATTGTACCAAATCCTAGGATTTATACAACAAAATATAATGATTATGTCAAACATTAAAAAAAGAAATGTAATTATCTTCTCTTACAAAATGTGTATGATGGTTGTTTTGTTGATGTAATGTGCTTCGTAATGTGTTGAGTTCGCGTGTTCGCTTGTACGCATGTATGCGACTGTACACATTTAAAAGATACATTTTTATTAACTGTGTTTCTCATTAATTAATTTAATTGGCATATATAGCAATTTAGTATATTGCACGTGACGTTGTATTTTTGTAGCATGTGGTTTTTAGCATAACTTGAGAATCCTTTCAAACTATGGGTCACTATCTTATCTTTCACAAAATCAGGGATATTATTTATAACATGTGGTAAGTTATATTTAAGACACTTTTTTGCAAATTCGTGTTTAGTTCTGAAGGTGTGTAGTTCAGTTGCTCTTCGAGTGTCATATTTGTGTGTGCTGGTATTTGGGGTTAACTGCCAATTTAATAAATAAACGGGTAAATTTTGATGTTTGTATTTGTAATAAAATTTTAGTTCTTGTAAATTTAGCAAGTCTTCTACTTTTAGTATGTTGAGTTGTTTGAAAAGTGGTTCTGTATGTTAATTGTATTTACTTAATGTTATTATTCGCACCGCTTTCTTTTGAATTTTTGTTAATCTGTTTCCCTGTCATAATACAATAATTAATATGAGATAGTAGCAGTGCATTATATAACATAATTTTTATTTCTAAAGGTAACACATGTTTTAATCTATTTAATATTCCTATAGATTTGGAACATTTATTTGATATTTTTTCAGTGCGTTTTTTTCCAATTTAAGTTAGTATCTAGAGTTTAACCTAAGAAGTTAAATTCTTCCACTCTCTCAATATTTACATTATCAATTTTGAGAAATAGGCTCTGCGTAGATTTCATTGGCATTTGGAAGGTCATATATTTAGTTTTACTTTTATTTAGTGACAACTTATTAATATTAAGCCACTCAATTATTTTGAGTTCTTCATTTATTACAGATTCTATATTTCTATTGTGTGCTTTATCACTAAAAGTTTCAATTGTGCTAAATAAAGTGGTATCATCAGCATACATTATAAATTTAAACATTTGGCTTGCTTGTGAAAAATCATTTATATATATAGTAAATAACAGTGGTCCAAGGATGGACCCTTGTGGCACACCTACTTTTATAGATAAAGTATCAGATGTGGTATCTTCAAATTCGGTATACTGTTTCCGATTGCTTAAATAGCTTTCAAATAAAAGAAGAGTATTGCCATCTATGCCATAACATCTTAACTTGTTTAATAATATCGAATGGTCAATAGTGTCAAAAGCCTTGGAAAGGTCAAGAAAAATACTGATTGGTATTTGTGTTTTGTCCATTTGAGTAATTATTCTATCTACTAGTTCGAGTGATGCATAATCTGTTGAATGGTTAGGTCTAAATCCGTACTGATTATAAAAAAATAGCTTGGAATCAATAAAATAAGTGGATATCTGATTATGGATTATTTTCGTTAGTACTTTAGAAATAGTTGGAAGGAGAGAAATCGGCCTGTAATTTGTTATTAGAGTTGGGTCATCCTTTTTGAAAATTGGAACTACTTTTGCAATTTTTAGTTTATCAGGAAATATGCCAGTATTAATAACTTGGTTAATTACTAGGGTTAGTGATTTAATTATTGTTGGTTCAATTATTTTTAGCAGTTTTGATGTAATTCCATCAAATTCACTGCTGTTTTTAGTTGGGAGATAATTTATTGTTTTCCTTACTGTTTCTTCATCCACATTCTTAAATTTAAGAGTAGATCTAACGTTTGTATTTAAGTAGTAATCATATTTTTTGCTTCCTGTATATTTAATGTCTTCTACAATAGTTTGAGCTATGTTTGTAAAATAGTTATTGAATTTGTTTGCTATTTCTGATTTATCTGTTATGATAGTACCAATCACTTTAAAAGCTGATGAAGATGTCTTCTTTGTTTTATTTTTTAAGAGAATTTCGTTTATAGTTTTCCATGTATTTCTAATATCTTTTTTGTATTGGTTAAATCGTGATTCAAAGTAGATTTGCTTAGCTGCACGGATATTTCTTTTTAATATAGTATTGTAAGTTTTTAGATTAGTATTAGTAATATCATAGTCTGGTGAGTTAGAGTCAGTCATTTTTAATTGTTTATAAAGTGTGTCCCGATATCTAATAGATTTGAGTAAACCTTGGGTAATCCATGTCGATTTTTTGTGTTTGTATTTATTAAATTTCATTATTTTAATAGGCATGTACTTACTTTTAGCGCGCATGATTTCTTCATATTGTAATTTAGGTTGGGATCTTCATTTTGTTTTTTATGTAATTTATTGTATAATTTATACGAACCAATTTCAATATTAACTTTCTGCATAGCTTCAACACTTTGTATATTAATTTTTACAAATTTAAGGGGGGAGTTCAACGTTAGGAATAGTGTATATAATTAGAAAATAAGGTTGATGATCCGAGAAAGTGTTTGCGAAAATCCCAGCAGTACTTTCTAATATAAATTGATTTAGTGAGCAAAAAAAGTTATCTATTAGTGTTCCGTTTGTTGTAGTGAAACGAGTTGGGAACGTAATTTGATAGAGGTGACACTCACTGTTATCATATGTCCACTACACAAGACAGCTACCTATCAAAGGCCACACAAAATATACGTTTCTATTTTTACATATGCATTCATCTGAAGGGAAATCGGATATTTCACTTCACAATCAAAATAATTATTATCATTCCAGTAGCTGCGCCGTATTTTGTCTAACTCTAATATGTTGAAGAAACATTCTTGAAATATATATGGTGATTTGATAGTTGCCAGAATACCTAGGATATGTATGCTGGGACTCCATGAAAAGTCCACACACAGAATTGTCCATCAAAGTTTTCATATCAGGAACACTGTGGTATTCGAGGCGATGTGGACAGACAAATCCAATACAACCACAAGCATAATTATGTTCTATCTTACAGGTGTGAGAACATTACAAAACTCATGTTTCTTCCTTTACATAGGCACATATACAGGACTGAGTACACCTCGTATTGCTTCTCGCAAGGGAAGTAGTTATAATGAAATGTTAACCTGGCTCTGCCGCAGTCGTAAGTGCCTTGATCCTGTCCTCGGTAGAAGCTGAAACAGAGAGTATTGTTGTCGTACTGCTCAACGCCACCACCGACATGACATAATAATAATACACTTCTATGCACAGACAAGTTCATTAGGCAAAACAACAAACAAACAAGGCAGGGGTCGACTTTAACGCTTGTCCGGGACAAGTAATTACTAATGTCAGACAAGTACATTGTCTAGAACACTTGTCGGATGGGACAAGTTGATTGAGTCACAATATTAACAGGGCTTGGTGTTGTTACTACCTTGCTGCATTTGCAACTAGATAAATTGCTTTAGCACTGAATACAATCTGGTGCTGTCCAGTGAGCAGCATCTACCACCTGACTCGTTCACGTACATCAGTGGTGCATGGGGTAGCACCTCATGGCTAGACCATTGTATAGCTACACATGATGGTAATGATGTGATAAATGACATTAGCGTATGTTATAATCTTGCTACCACAGATCATATCCCTGTGATAATTGATGTCAATGTAGACAGTGTGCTAGGTGTAGTACCCGGTACTAACAATAACACTCAGCCACGTCTTAACTGGTCAACACTTGACAAAGGTTCCATTGATAATTACTGTAGACAGACTGATACTGAAGTGAAAAACATTGTATTACCTATTGATGCTATTATATGTACTGATGTAAACTGCAATGATGAGTCTCATCACAACGCAATTAATAACATGTATGATAATATAACCAGGTGTTTAACTGATGCTAGTGGCTGTTTGTCTACTCACAAACAAGGAAACTATACATGTCGGCCTGGGTGGACTGATTATGTGGCAGATATCCATAAAGCTGCTAATGAAGCTTTCCAATTATGGGACAGTATTGGTAAACCTAAACAAGGTCCTGTTTTTGAGTTAAAAAAGAAAGCTGATGCTAGATGCAAATATGCAATAAGGTTTATTAAAAAACATGAAAATGAGTTGAGGCGTGAAGTCCTTGCCAAGAAGATGGCTAACCATACAAATGATAAATTTTGGAAGGAGATAAAAACTATTAACAATAGTAAAATCCCCTTGCCAACTAATATAAATGGTAACAGTGGTGAAGCAGCTATTGTGAATATGTGGATTCAACACTTTCGTGACTTGTTTAATTGTGTAAATAACAGTAGTGCCAAAACCCTAGCATTTGATGTTAGTTACGAGAGCAGCATTAAAGTGTTACCTGAAGAAGTCAAAGATGCTATAAGAAACCTTGACTGTAACAAGAGTTGTGGTCTTGATGGTGTGTATGCAGAGCACCTGAAGTACTGCAGTGAACGCATACTGCTTTTATTGTCAATGTGCTTCACAGATCTGTTGGTGAATGGCGTACTGCCAAGTTCTATGATTTATGTCATATTAGTGCCCATAATCAAGGATAAATCCGGCAAGATAAATAGTAAAGACAACTATCGGCCAATAGCACTGACAAGTGTTGTCTACAGTTTTTTTTTAAATCTTGCTCAGCAGAATGGATGACTTTTTAACAACCAGTGACAAGTTTGGTTTTAAAAAGAAGCATGGCACTGACATGTGCACTTATGTACTAAAAGAGGTTATTGCTAAATATCAAGCCTTAAATAGCTGTTTGTTTATGTGTTTTCTTGATGCATCTCAGGCTTTTGATCGTGTAAACCATACTGTACTTTTTAAAAAGCTAACAGACAGAGATGTTCCTGGTTACATTGTTAGAATTATAATGTTTTGGTATGCGAACCAACATATGTGTGTAAGATAAGGTAGTCATGTGTCTGACAGTATTTATGTAAGTAATGGAGTTAGATAAGGAGGTATTTTATCCCCCTATTTGTTCAATGTTTACGTGGATGGTTTATCCACTGTAATTAATGGTTGCAATGTAGGATGTTATGTAGGATATAATTGTGTAAATAATATTATGTATGCTGATGATCTTGTAGTATTTTGTCCGTCCAGCAGGGGATTACAGACCCTTCTCACCATATGTGATCAATATGGATTATCTCATGACATAATTTACAATGCCAAAAAGAGTATGGTCATGATAATTAGAAATAAGGGTTGTAAGAAAGTTATATTTCCAAGTTTTATGCTTGATAACGACAAACTATGTGAGGTAGAATCTCTAAAATATTTGGGTCATATAATTTCAAATAGTATGCTAGATGACAAAGATATATCTAGACAATGTCGCCAGTTGTATGCACAAGGCAACATGATCATAAGAAAATTTCATATGTGTTCAAATGATATAAAGAAGACATTGTTTACTACTTTTTGCTCACCTATGTATACTGCCCATCTGTGGTGGAATTTTCGTAACTATGCAATCAGGAAATTGTATGTCTCTTACAAAAAAATATTTCGAATGGTGTTAGGTTATGACAGATACTGTAGTGCTAGTGAAACGTTTGTTAACAATAATTTACCTAACTGTGCTGCTGTTATTATAAATTTGACATATAGGTTTATATGCCGACTGCAGTTCTCAAAAAACATTGATTCGTAGCATTATTAATAGTGACGTGAAATACACGTCTAGAATATGGAAATACTGGTTCAATTCCCTGTATATACATTTTGTTGACGGGTGATTTTTCATTCTGTACATTGTAACTATTGTTTATAACACAACTATAGAACCATGATAATGTACTTGTATGTTGCATGGAGTCTGTGAATAAAGCAATTATTATTATTATTATTAGAACTTTGTCCATTAATTATTGTCTTGTCCATGGGTGACTGATATTTTATTCCTTGTGTTGATATATTAATGGGCATTTACCGTCAAACAAATTGTGCATGATGCCACTTTAACCCGTTGCTCTGCCCCTGCTTAAGGTCTACTGCAGCAAAATATTGATAAATTGTAGCAAGTGAATGATGACTTTACCTAAAGCTATAGGTGCGAAGTCCTATGCAGCCACCCCTGTACTGTCCACCCTTATATCACTTGGTGACTTGGGCAACCCCTGTACTGTCCACCCTTACATCACTTGGTGACTTGGGCAACCCCTGTACTGTCCATCCTTATATCACTTGGTGAATTGGGCAACCCCTGTACTGTCCACCCTTATATCACTTGGTGACTTGGGCAACCCCTGTACTGTCCACCCTTATATCACTTGGTGACTTGGGCAACCAGTTACAGAAAGTGGCTACTCTTAACTAACTAGCTAACCGGTTTTTATTTGTTTCAAGTTTAAACTGTGAAATAATGTGTGCCTATGCAAGATTCAACACAAAGCCTGTCAGAATATATAAAGAGGAGACTGTTCCCTATGTGAATACTGTATGGATGTACATACATTCAAAATATGTGTTTAATTTCATAAAAGCATTCAATTGCTTAAATAGTTGTTATGATTGTAAATGTCAACAAAATTACCAGGTAGCATGCATGGCTAGGTTCAATTACATAACAATATTTTATAATAGTAGCAAAGATAATAATTCAGAACATTATACGTAGTGTTGATATAACATTGTGTTTAGTAAAATGCCATGACATATTTAGCTTTGCATTTTAATTAGTTAGAAGGAGGCAGTCTGTTCCTATTTTTTTATTTTTTATTAATGAATATAATGTTCTTAAGACTAAACTAACTATGTTGAAGGTATACTGCCCGCCAAGTTGTATTTAGTAAGCCTGTAACAATGTTCGTAATTTGGAAGGTACAACACCACAGCCAGTTATGGCAATAACACTGGCGTTTTATGTTTAAAGCAATTTTTTGGTGGGACAAGTAAATTTATGTTGATACAAGTAAACATGAATTAGTACTTGTTCTACCGGACAAGTGCTTTATGGGAGTTAATGTCAAACCCTGCAAGGACGTGCAAGAGGCATCATGAATGCTAAGGACTGCAAAAAAATGCAATTTTGAAACAAATAAGCCTTGTGTTTTTTACCAAAGTTGTTATAGTTTAACCATTTCAGTACGACAGGCCGGTTTTCCGGCCGTACTGCTCTGTGACACTTCAGTACGACAGGCGGGTTATCCGGCATTAACGATGTCTGCTATTCAAATCGTTTTTATTCATATTAATCCACTATGTGGAACCACTTGCTATGTACAGTTGTCAAGGCGAATAAATTAGCTATTCAGCTGTGGTAATCGTTTATTATCGCTAAATAATAGTTTACGCTGATTTTTGCGGTTTTTAATGATGGATTATCAAAATCTGCGGTGGCCACAATGGCGGACGGCATAACTTCAACTAGCGATTTACCACCGTATATTATGGACACATTATTTGATAGTATTAGCAAAGAATCTTTGTCAGATGTTGACGATCGATATAATAATGATGTCAGCGAACTAAGTATACAACTGAGTTCGGGAACTGCAAAAACGTTGAAATCTTGGTGGCCATCTTGGATTGTTGGTTACCATGACGACGGATTGTATAATGATATGCCTCATTTTATTCGCTGATTATCATACTTTCAAAAAATATATAACATTCCTATTCATAAAATACAGTTTTGTTGCTCAAATCTTGACTTGAAGTGAGGTAGTCCATTATCTTGCATATTCATTGGGAATACAGTATTCAGTGGTCACAGCTGGTCAGGGCTGTAGTATTACTGAAATTTTTAAAATGAGTTTACAATAATTGGAAGTTGATTCCAGATTTTAGGTGCAGTTAGTGTGAAAGCTTGCCAAAGTTAATCCTAGTTTTGGGAACATACATATCTGCACTGATGGCATATATATATATATATATATATATCAATATATATATATATATATATATATATATATACATGTATATCACCTTATTATTTGGATTTATTTCCTATACTTTAGTGTATAAGTAATTGTGGACTGTCGTAGACTGACCTTAATTACAAGGTGGCTGTATTGCTCAGGTGACCATACAGCCAGTTTCTACTGTGTACTGTATACAGAACCTTATTCTCTAGACTGAATATGGCACCCAACAATTCCAACGGAGGCATTCGTAGAACACATATGCACACGTGTCCATTCAGAGACAACATGGACACTATTAAGTTCAAGGGGCGGTAATAAATAATATACCAGAAATTTGTGATACTGTTGAGAATGCGGACATTACACGATGTGTCACATTCATTGACCAATGTTTTGTCAATGGACGAAGATTCACATCTTCCAGGAGTACAAGGCCCACCTACCAAACATAATGAAACGTACCTGGTGTCTTCCCAGCAGCACCAACACCAGCACTAGCAGGAACAATAGCTCTAGCACTAGCACCAGCACCCGCACCGGCACCAGCAGCAACAGCATGCAGGGTTTGGCTCCTTTTCCCAGGAAGAGCTGAAATGTACGAAGCCATCAGTGGAAGTGTTATCACTGCCATCAGTCATGACATCCATGACATGTCATCGTAGTCATGACATGACATCCGACCCTTTTCACATGCCCCTCACTCCACTCTAATCACGTATTTGGTGTTTCACATTATTATTTTATTAAAGTGTTGTTAAAACCCAAAGAGCCCCGTGGTCAAACCAAAGAGCCACGTGGTAAAGCCAGAGAGCCATGTGGTAAAGCCAAAGAGGGACGTCGTGCACGGGCTCAGGCAGACAGCTGTCTGCCAGTCTTGAAGACTGGTAGATAACTGGCCAAGACGAGTAATCACAACTAATACGATGGGTGGAATTTAGATGGAGCTAGCTGGACACTAACTTAACTGATAGTTCCAAGCGTAGAGGCTCACATTAATGACTGTCATTGACACAACTGGCAGTGAAACAAATCAAATGGATCAGTATTAATTAAATAAATAAATCAAATGACCCATGTTTGTCATTGAACAAACTAAACTAGCCAATAATGGCTGTGATTGATGTGAATAGCTTCTACGCGAGCAATTCACGTGCTAAAAGGCACACTTAGGATCAATTCAAGACTGGCAACAATTATTTTTGGCTAATGACCTGACGTGATAGAACAACGACATCTCAAACATAACACACAATACGGTCATATAGTAACAACTGCCTGGTGATAGAACAACAACAACAACATCCCAAACATCACACACAATACGGTCACACAGTAACAACATCCTCGTGATAGAACAACAACAACATCTCAAACATAACACACAATACGGTCATACAGTAACCACTGCCTGATGATAGAACAACAACAACAACATCCCAAACATAACACACAATACGGTCACACAGTAACAACTGCCTCGTGATAGAACAACAACAACAACAACATCCCAAACATAACACAATACGGTCATACAGTAACAACTGCCTGGTGATAGAACAACAACAACAACATCCCAAACATAACACACAATACGGTCACACAGTAACAACTGCCTTGTGATAGAACAACAACAACATCTCAAACATAACACACAATACGGTCATACAGTAACAACTGTCTTGTGCTAAAACAACAACATCCTACACATAACACACAAAACGGTCACACAATAATAACTGCCTCATGCTAGAACAACAACAACAACATCCTAAACATAACACAATACGGTCACAGAGTAACAACTGCCTCGTGCTAGAACAACAACAACATCCCAAACATAACACACAATATGGTCACAGAGTAACAACTGCCTCGTGCTAGAACAACAACAACATCTGAAACATAACACACAATACGGTCATACAGTAACAACTGTCTTGTGCTAAAACAACAACATCCTAAACATAACACACAAAACGGTCACACATAACAACTGCCTCATGCTAGAATAACAACAACAATATCCTAAACATAACACACAATACGTTCACAGAGTAACAACTGCCTCGTGCTAGAACAACAACAACATCCCAAACATAACACACAATATGGTCACAGAGTAACAACTGCCTCGTGCTAGAACAACAACAACATCCCAAACCCAACACACAATACGGTCACACAGTAACAACTGCCTCATGCTAGAACAACAACATTACAAAAACAAAACACTCAATACAGTCACACAATAACAACTGCCTCGTGCTAGAACAACAACATATCAAACATAACACACTATACGGTCTCACAGTAACAACTGCCTTGTGCCAGACCAACAACATCCCAAACATAACACACAATACGGTCACACAGCAACAAATGCCTCGTGCTAGAACAAAAACAACCCAAACATAACACACAATATGGTCACACAGTAACAACTGTCTCGTGCTAGAACAACAACAACATTCCAAAAATAACACACAATACGATCACACAGTAACAACTGCCTCGTGCTAGAACAACAACATCCCAAACATAACACACAATACGGTCACACAGTAACAACTGCCTCTTGCTAGAACAATGACAACATCCCAAACATAACACACAATACGGTCACACAGTAACAACTGCCTCGTGCTAGAACAACAACAACATCCCAAACATAACACACAATACGGTCACACAGTAACAACTGCCTCGTGCTAGAACAACAACATCTCAAACATAACACACAATACGGTCACACAGTAACAACTGCCTCGTGCTAGAATAACAACTACATCCCAAACATAACACTCAATACAGTCACACAGTAACAACTGCCTCGTGCTAGAACAACAACATCTCAAACATGACACACAATACGGTCACACAGTAACAACTGCCTCGTGCTAGAACAACAACATCTCAAACATAACACACAATACGGTCTCACAGTAACAACCGCCTCGTGCTAGAACAACAACAACATCCTAAACATAACACACAATAAGGTCACACAGTAACAACTGCCTCGTGTTAGACCAACGACAACATCTCAAACATAACACACAATACGGTCACACAGTAACAACTGTCTCGTGCTAGAACAACAACATCTCAAACATAACACACAATACGGTCACACAGTAACAACTGCCTCGTGCTAGAACAACGACAACATCCCACACATAACACACAATACGGTAACACAGTAACAACTGCCTCGTGCTAGAACAACGACAACACCCCAAACATAACACACAATACGGTCACACTGTAACAATTGCCTCGTGCTAGAACAACGACAACATCTCAAACATAACACACAATACGGTCACACAGTAACAACTGCCTCATGCTAGAACAACGACAACATCCCAAACATAACACACAATACATACAATCTCATAGTTTGGCGAATTAGTTCGTTCATGCAACAATGCCATTTTTACAAACCAATACACACATTTTATTTACATTTTTACATCGTTTCCACAAGTATATCGTGTTACCTGTTTCCTTAAAACATTACACATATGGTAACCTGTAGTATTTAATGAAATTGAATTATTTTAATATAGTTGTATTTAAACTAATGATGAAAGAATACCTGAAGTGGTGCTTTTGTCGGTCCCCTGACGTTTGAGTAATTCGTTGAGTCGTCGGACTTCATCTAAAAACATCACAAAGACATTGTATTTCCACTAGTGTGCAGTAATATTAAGTGATCATTTGAAAAACAGTAAAAAAATATAATTTTCCTTCGGTATGTGTTGATAACTTTTTGCCTCAATGTTAAATTTTAGAGGCTAAAAGGGGAAGGTCAAGGAATAGGTGGAATGATCAATTGAAACATGACACTGGACTCCAGCTAACAGCAGAGTGGTGTGATCTAGATAGCACGAGATGGGGGTGTGACATTCAAGAGAACAGTGATAGGGTCAAATGGACCTGTCAAGAATTAAGACAAATCTTTATCAAATGTGAACTTTTGTCTATTGTTATATTTTCTAATCCTACGAACCACGAAACATATCATTTACAATGCATCGGTGCTAAGTTAATTGCGCGTGACTGACTGATTGAGTGGGTGAGTGTGTAAGAGAGTGAGTGAGTGAATGACAGAGTGAGTGGCCAGTGAATGGGTGAAAATACAGCAAGTGGTGAGTGAACGAGTGAGTGAATGAATGAGTGATTATGTGAGTGAGTGAGTGAGTGAGTGAGTGAGTGAGTGAGTGAGTGAGTGAGTGAGTGAGTGAGTGAGTGAGTGAGTG